>OY723387.1:49282764-49382764 GCA_963210295.1 Ophion ellenae
CGCTGTAAAGTTGTACGATTGTTTATCGTCGTTGAGGAAGAAGTTGGTGAAAGGTGAAGTAGCCCGATGCATTTCCGAAGGATGAGGACGATAGAGAGAGAGAGAGAGAAAGAGAGAGAGAGAGACCGCTATGCTGCCTCTGGGGTAGCGGCATTGAATGGTCTTCGAATGTTTGTTCAATGGGCGAAAGTTCGAGATGGCAGTTGTTGTCGTCTCGTTTATCGTAAACGATATGACTAGGAGGTTGATGGGGCGAACGCTAAGTGAACCGTAACCGTTCAGCAAAGCTTTTACAATACCGCAGTGGCCTCATTGGCTCGTCTCTCTGGCCTCTATGCAGTCGAGCTTTTCCTTTCTCCTGTCTATACCGCAGCTTCCGGCCGGTCGTCCATCGTCCGTCGATTGCTCAAAAACAGGTGGCAAGTCCTGCGAAAACCCGCAAATCTAGCACCAATGAGGAGAGCACCAATAAGGACAGCACCCATAAGAACAGTACCAATAAGGACAGCACCAATAAGAACCACCAATAAGGACAGCGCCAATAAGGACATCACCAATACGGACAGCGCCAATAACGACAGCACCAATACGGACAGCATCAATAACGACAGCACCACTACAGGCAGCACCAATAACGACAGCGCCAATACGGCTAGCACCAATAAGGATTCATTGATAGGTTTAGGTACAGGCATTAGTGGAAGTTCATCCACGGATCCCGTAACGATGCCGCGTCAACACGCGAACGTAAATCTTACACAACTCAATTACCCAGTTTCAATTGAAACAAACAGTTATGCAGTTGACCATTGAATCGCTGGGGCCCATTGTTCGAAAGGAGGTCGAGCTTCCACAGGGGAGCCACGAGACTCGGCCAACCGTTTTAAAGGAATCTTTGACACCGCGAATCGAATACTTTTGCCCCGCGTATCCTAGAAATATCTGTCGTTGAGCTATTACTTTAGTGGGAGGGATGTAAGACCATTCTCCTGACCTACTTGACGCAAGTCTTCGTCATCCGCGTTAGCAAAGCGAACAATATATCCAACGACTGTTGGAACGTGTCGTTTAAAAAGACATCCTTAGAAATGAACTTGAACAGCGGAGCGTTGTCTTTTGGAATACGTCGGGCCGTTTAAAAATAGCCAGTCTAGGGCCGTCATCTGAATTCTGGCTTTATTATGTATTTAACGAGGCAAATCAAGTGCTGGAGACAATTCCTTAAACGTGAAAGACGCTTGAGCAAGTTGAAGCTTTCTTGCAAAGAAAGAGAGACGGGGTAGGCAAGCGAGCGGAAAAGAGGCAGAAAAACGGGAAGCGTAGTTGGAGGTGTACGTGAGTGGTGTTGGTTCGACGGACTCAGGTTAGGATTCAAATTGCCACAGACTCGAGATGATCTTCCGTCTGTACAGGCCGTATTTGTCTTTACTTCATTTTCACTCGTCACGTCCATTTATTTTTCTTTTCACTTCCGCAATAATGGCGGTAAACTCGGCTGATAGGCAGCCCCAGGTGTAATTTAGAGATTTTCAGAATGGCCGAATGCACGATCATAATGGAACATTCTCCGCAAGCTCAGTGGATGAACCATCGAGATTTTCGTACTCACGAGACCAACCGGTAATATGTTTTTACGAGAACATTTCAGCTCGGTGATGGTCCGGTGGTTTTGTTTCCCGGCTCTTTCACTCTGGTGCTCTTTTCGACGTTGAAGACGAGGTCCGTGACCTCCATATACGTTGCACAGTAAGGGCAACGAGGAGCGGATGCAGCATCCAATAAAGCTGGACGAAAATTTCAGTAGAAAGACCGCGATAAGGGTGAGATTCTCCATGGACACATGCAAAATGTACATACTCCCGTAATCTCATCCACAGTGGTTGCAAACTCTGTTATTTTATGTAGATGAGATTTCGGTACGGATGGAAAAGCAAAATCTTGTGGAAAGCCTCCAGAAAATACGAACCATGTATAGCTATCCGATTCGCTGTTGCTTTTTCCCCAAACGTTGCAAATCTCCACGGTGTTTATTCCTCGGGCTACCTACTTCTCCGTCGTTTATTCCGAAAATTCATATTTTTTCAAGTCTGTCCGCACACATTATTCCGCCTCCACTCAGGGCGCTCCGTTTGGCATTCATGGTGATGACTCGCGCAAAGCAACAACATTTTCATCGTGGGTGAAACGTGATTGTCTCGCGCAATGACGTTATCGATATATCCCGATGGAATAGCTATATTTGTCATTCGTAAATCGTTCGCGTCGTTATCACCAACAGCCTGATGGAACACGCCGCAAATAAATGGACCGAGAACGAAGACCTCCACCGAAAGATTTTTCATAATCTCACCAACACCTCCCTGCGTGTTCAGTCCTAGCACGGAATCCCTCAAACGTGAGAATACATGTGACAAGACTGAAATGTTTTAAGATAATAGATCGAACAGAAAGTGTGGGTATTCGATCGTGAGAGGAGAAAATATGTAACAGGGCTGGTGTTGACGGCCAAGGAAAGACGTATGAAGGAAGCAGAAAGGAGCGAAGCTACGACTCACCAACCTCGGACCCTCTTGCTATGCTCGTCAGAGCAGAATAGAATCCACACCTCAATAGCTCGAAGCAAACAGTCGAGACTCTGTCCAATGTATATAAATATATTTATAAACCCACACACACACACAAATATACGCTTCGGTGGAGTGTCCCTGTGTGTGTATAAAACAAAGGTTTCCTTCTTTTCCCTGTTCTTCTTTTCTTCGTCTTCACTTCGTATTTTTCTTCCAAGCAGCTTGGAAACGTAATTTAACTTTTGCCCACGCGAAGTTCATCGTTCCTCCCGAAGAAAACATCTCATAGTTTCCGCCCGGGCGCAACGAAGTTTGATCAAATTTGAACCTTTTAACGTATTGACTGTCAATGCGTCCATAACACTGGAAGCAAACTGGTACAGACGCTGATACATTCACGTCATTGAGACTTTAGTTTTTATCGAGTACCCTGACAATGTCGCATACATGAGGAAATGGACCGCAATGCCTGTCGAATCTGAGCAGCTTTGGTATGCGAAATTTCCCTAATTGAATCGCACGTGAATTCCACATTCGCATGAGTAATATGCTATGGGGTGACTTGTCAGCCGTGACGGAAGCAAATGTTCCACACTCCTCTTGTATCAAAGTTCGTGTATTTGGGAGGTTGCAACCGATGAGGCGGCTCCGTGTGCGCACGTGTCACATTTAGCAATCAAAATTTGATGTATTATCTAAACATTGGCGTCACCTGTCGGTTGTTCACATAATCGTATGACATTCAGCGTGATATGAAATTGATCGGCCTTTGACATTTATCGTGCTTCTTCGTCTGTCATAAAATATTGTATATTTCACTCGAGATAAATTGTGATGGATTTATTTAAGATCCGTTTGACTATGATGACAGGATCTGAGGGAAGAATCATCATTGATACTGCCTATCTACATGTATTTTGATACTACACTCCAGGCCTGGATTTGCCAATAGGCCGTATAGGCAGCTGCCTAGGGGCGGCAGACTTTACG
The DNA here is from genome assembly GCA_963210295.1 of Ophion ellenae. Classification (NCBI taxonomy): domain Eukaryota; kingdom Metazoa; phylum Arthropoda; class Insecta; order Hymenoptera; family Ichneumonidae; genus Ophion; species Ophion ellenae. The sequence goes on from OY723387.1 coordinate 49,286,322, forward strand.
GGGTGGCGGACTTCAGAGGCACCTAAAACGGTCTAGGTAAATACAAGTGATTAAGATAGGAGGGGCGGCACAAAGTCAAGTGGCCTATACTTATGAAAAGAATAAATCCGGCATTGTGACGCTCTTATCCAGAGTTCTTTGAGGTATCGAACAAAAATGTCGTGCGGTTATTAATTGCATGGGAGATTTTGATGTAATCTCCAGCTTTTGGAGATTACATCTTAGCACCTGTTGATCATATCATTGAACTTTTGAGGGGTTATGCCTAGTTGCAAAAGTCGAAAAATCACTTTTTTCAAAACCCAGATATTTTTAGAGTATATCATCTTATAAATGTTCCCTAAAAATGTCATGGTGACTGGATCAAAATTGACAGATTTATAGGCTGGTATGGTGACGCCCGTCGGAACGCTTGGAGCGTCGTTCGAAACTTTAAACGTTTTTATCTCGAAAGTACGTTTTTAATGTCGGTGAGCGAAATATCTCAAAAACTACTGCATCGATCTTTCTGAAAATCTTTACGCTTTTCCTAGATGTAAAAATAGAGTATTTGATACTTGAATTTGATGTTTTGGAAATTGCTTCGATTAATCATAGGATAAACTAATACACTAACCAATCTTGTTTGACTTTTTGAGTTTAGATAACATAGTTAAGAAAGGGATTGTTCACCGCAAAAGCCATTTTTGAGGTGCTTCCCGGACATCGGCTGTAAATTGATTGTAGTCAAACATTTTGACACAAAAAAAATACAGAGTGTTCTTCAGATGATAATTCTTCAAATATTTAATTTTTCTAGAATCTTATCGTGACGATTTAAAAAAAAATTCTAAAAATAAGCTGTCTTCGACTCTTACAACTAGGTATAACCCGTTAAATATTTGCATTGACTGATACAAATACAAAGTAAGGAAAATATCAATTATAAATCGTTAATGCGTAAAGTTCCCCGAGGTATTTTATTTATCTTCTAATAAAGAAATGAATTGTTATTTTTTTATTTCCTCATTTTTATCCATTAATTGTCCAATAAAAAATGTGACAAATGAAAAACCTTTTGCTACGTTATTGTATACGATTTACATTATGCAGATCTTGTATACCGTCGTTTATCTATTTACGAGAGTACAGTTTTCCAGGCCATTATGAAATGATTAATATTCACCGATTTAGCCATTCTCATAAATTATTACGTGGGGAGTGCGGAGGTAAAAGCTTAACTGAAGAATTCGAAAAATCGATGCGAAATGCTGTTTTAAATGCTAATCAAAATTAAATGAGAGAATATGCTGCATAATACATATACTGCAGGAAAATGTACGCGCAAATGCGCTCAAACCGCAGACGCCACGTTTCCACGATTCCACAGACAAAACTTGGTCATGAGGAGGACAAATGCTCAACGGATAATTTAATCGCGAAGCGTGATTAATTCAGTGCACAGGCGAGTTGATAGCAAGCGGTGGACAACATTCTATTTGAAACCTCTGCAAAGCACCAATACGAACTCCTTCCATCATGAAATGAAATACAGTTTGACAGACGATTGTGTGCCTATTTAACATTTACTACCCCCGGCTACTATACTCGAACATTCGTACAATCACGACGAAATACGATCACCAATTCCTTGTGAATAATAATTATCACATAATCTGACGAAATACTTGGAACGACTTGAGCATTCCGAAGTCTCGATGTTTTCATGAAGAGCACGCAAAATATTAGCTAGGCTTGAATGAATCGTATGACATCAAGTGTCGTTTGTCCAAGTGCAATGTTACTATCATTATATAAATTTTAGTATCTGTCTGTACATTCGTTCTTTTTCAGGGTAGAATTAAGCTGGTAGGGTTAGAGTATGATGCTGAGACTGGATTTATCATTTTTGGACATTCTGCCGCCCTGTCTGTTCGGACGAATTTGGCATGAAAACAGCCAAAGCTTTTCCTAATCGAAAAAAAAAACGCTTCCAGAAAATCTCTGCACTTCTTTTTACCTCGAGCCGTCAAGGCAAACCTGAGAAAATGAGTATCCTTTGGGAATAAGGAAGTTCTTCAATAAATACTCAATGTAAAACCGTCAGTTTCAATCATCGGACACATTTTATTCGATTTTTTTCTTTTAGTGACTTGATTATATTTGTATTAAGGGTATTGGTTATGAAAAATCACATTTTTCATAACCAATATTTTCTGGCAGTAAATCATTTGATAAATGTTCTCTGAAAATCTTAAGGTGATCGGATCTAAATTGACAGACTTATACGCAGTTATGTTGACGTCCGTCGGAACGTTTGGAGCGTTTTGCGTAACTTTAAACGCTTTTTTCCCGGAAGTACGTTTTCAAAGTCAATAAGTAAAATATCTCAAAAACTACTGCATAGATTTCTCTGAATTAATCAGGGCTTCTTCGACATGCAAAAATAAAGTATTCGATCGAAATTTTTTTCCCGATGTATTCTTTCGATTTGGCGAACGAAAAATGCGAATTTTTTCGTAAAAATCAAGACTCGCTTCGAGCACGCGCCAATTTGATTTTTTTATTTAATATTTCGAAAATTGCTTCGATTATTCATAGGATAAACTAATATATCAACGATATCTGTTACATTTTTTGATATTAGGTCACCTGGTTCAGAAGGGCATTGCTCACCGCACAAGACGATTTCAAGAGGTGCTTCTGGGACATCGACTGTAAATTGGATACAATTAAATATTTTTGCACAAAAAATGACAGGGTGTACTTCAGATGATACTTCTTTAGATGCTTAACTTTTGTAGACATTCATGATCACAATTTTCTTTAAAAAATCTCCAAAATGAGCTGTTTTCGACTGCTACAACTAGGCATAACCCGTTAAACGTTATAGAAAACCGATCAGCCTTAACTACCCGTGTAGAAATTTGAGTAGGGAAAAAGTACTGCCCCTGATCTGCATTTCCTAGATAATATCAGGTTCTGGTCGGGCCTTCCACCCTGGAATAGGTTCGCAATGTAACGGGTCTAAGGCTAGGTCCCGATCCGCCGTTGCCTTTATGGGGATCTGATCAGGAACAGGCCGGAGAACAAGCAGTAAATGTTCAGGAAAGTTGTAGGGAATAGATCGGGAAATAAGCAGGAACAAACGAGGAAATAAAAAATGACGTTTCAGCGTTTTTGGAATCCTTGAGGAGGTAAAATCGGGAGTGTATTCAATTTAGGATTTCGACAACGTATTGTTTGTTGGCTATCTACTTGCTAAGGTGGTATATGAGTGTATACATACGCTTGGTCGCATTTCCTGATAGGCAAAGGCACAGAAAAACGTACACAGATCACTATCCGAGTGAAAAAGGCCTAGAGGTCAAAGGGTTATTTCACAAGTATAGCAAAATCATAAGCCTAAGTGCACACTGTACGCATAGCACTTCTGTACGTGATACAACTCACAGGACGAACTTTTATCCTCGTACGATGTTACCTCCCTTACGCGAAGCACTTCGCTTGTAGCCACCTGGCGGATTATTGGCGAACTACAGTTAGGTAATGTCTTCCCGGCCAGAACATTGATATTTCCCAACATGGCGACAAGGCATTCAAAAACCACGAACAACCCGCTTTACTTTTTTGCCTCAAAATAATTTGGCTATTCTTTATGCTCAAATCATTAGTTATCGTAATCCCGGTATTTATGATAAGCATTGTTATCCTCGTCGATTATCATTGATGAAATAAATGCTTTTAATGATGAATAGAATTACAACAGATGTATTAGTTTCATCCCAATCAACTATAAATATCTTTGATGAGGTGAAAAGCAAAGTAGCTTTGCTTTAGTTCTTGAACGCGGGGTCCACTTTTCAGAACATGACAATGTTCTGGCCGGGTAGACATTACGTGAAGATGTACTTGCTCGCAATGTAGCCCGACCAGAAGATTGTAATTTTCAAACATAGAGGGTAATCCGTAAAAAACGGTTTTGCGATCTTCCCGGTTTGTTCCATGGGAGGGCCCGTTCAGGTACATCAGACAAGGCAAGTCTGGTCTAGGCCGGACACAAAGTAGGGAATGCCTGGTCACATTACTGCACGGGTATTTAGAAAATGTGAATTTTCAAAATATATAGAATACGTGCTTTTCATCATAACTTTGATGTACAGGGTGTCCAATAGGAAGTTGCTGAAACTAATCGACTGTCATTTTAAAACACGTGCACAGAATCAGAAAAGCCGAATTGCTTTAAATAGAGGAAACTCTGCAGTTTTAAACACACATAAATAAAATCCAGTCAAATATTGTTTATGTCAATGTATTACATCTTATAAAAATAACGAAAAAGTACAGTGATTAATGATAGATATTTTCGAAGTGCGAACCATTAGATTGTGCACAAACATTAATTCTCTTTTGAAAACTGTGAAAAACTGTGTCCAACATATCGTTCGTAATGCCGCAAAGCACTTCCTGGATGGCCGCGATCAGTTCTTCTACTGTGCTGGGGTTTTTAGCGTAACAATGATCTTTAATGTAACCCCACAAGAAAAAATCACAACGGTTCAGGTCCGGTGAGTACGGAGGCCATTCTAGTCCGCCTTGAACAAATTTAGGGTACCCCAGACCGATTACTCGAGGCCCATATACGCGATGAATAGCTTCAAACACCTCATGAGTCCGGTGCGGCGTAGCTCCATCTTGCATGAAGTAAACATTTTTAACCAGTCCCCTCTTTTTTGCATAAGGGAAGAATTTCGTTTCCAAAAGCTGTTTGTAACTCTCTCCTGTTACCGTAGATTCCAAGAATTGCAAATAAATTCCTTTTACTGAAAACGCTGCCCATGCCGTTACTTTCTGTGGATGAAGGGACTTCGCTAGTGATATGTTGGGATTTTCCCTTTCCCAAAACCGGTAATTTTGCTTGTTTACGTACCCATTCATCCAAAAATGTGCTTCATCGGAATAAACAATCAATTTCTCATTAAGTTCTTCGGCTTCAAACATTCCCGTAATAGTGTTACAAAATTCGATGCGTTTCGTCATGGCATGTTCAGTTAACAATTGACGAGTGCTTATTTTATACGGATGAAACTTTTAAAAATATTTCAAAATGTTGTGTAATGATGATTTGGTTATTTGTAATGCTTGAGCAGCTTTCCGAATTGAAACATTTGGATTTTGTTTGAAATAATTCTCAACTTCGTTGATCTTCTCTGGTGTAGTCACCGTAACAGATGGACCTGGCAACTCGTGTCTGCGGTCCTGGAGTGTACCATACTTCACGAAGTTATCGATTATCCTACAAAAATTAACGTAAAATTACTTCAATGCAGTTTAAGTGAATTGAAACACAAGTTGTGTGATAGGTGAATATGAATAAATATTCAATTCTTACCTTTTCAGAGTGTTTTCGCTGGCAACTCTATGAGTTCCAAACTTAGTACGAAACCCTCTATACGCATTACTATACATTTTTCCCATCGAGAAGAAGCACTCAATAAGATATACTTTTTCTTCCGTGGTGAGCTCACTCATTTTGACGCGCGCGTACTTGCTTCAACCACGGCTGGAATAAAACTGCGGAGCCTCAGGTATGCGCCTTAGAAGAAGGGACCCCTATTGAATTCATGGAGGGAAGAGACACTTATTTAGTTTTAGCAACTTCCTATTGGACACCCTGTATAACCGTCGGTGAGACATGACCCGAAAATCCATTGCCGACAAACACATGAACCAAATTTTTAATATATACCCACTTGAGCGATATCATGGGCAAAAGCTATTAACTAATATTATTCTGAGATACTATATCGTGATCGTTGAACGCGGAATAATTTAAGAATACTTAGTGTGTCACAGAATGACTAACGAGGTTTTGAATTCCCATACGACCAGGATCCAAGTTGAATGAATTTTGTATCACCTTAAATGTATTCCAATGGCAGTATGTCTTTCAGTACTGGCGGTTTCGTGTGTTGAAGAGCCCGCTAAAAAGCTGGAAAAATGAGCTCTCGCAATATATAAAGCATGAAGATAAGAGGATTATAGATGTCCTGAAAGGATCCTACTCCAGCCCAAAAGTCTCCAAATCCCTTAAAAATTCCATTTAGTTCACTACCGCTTTTTTTCCTCATTTCATCCGCGTTCCCTCGCCCTGTGTCCTTTTTGGCGCGTTAGGGCGTTATCCCCTGGATCCCTCTCTGTGTTTTCCAGCTAAAGGCTCGTCACTTTTGCATCATTACTCATCACTCTGGATCTATATGCGAGCGCACGTTCGAGCACTATCGACTGCGGTATGTACCTTTTTCAAATCTAATTCACTCGCACCCTTCAACCAATGGTAAAACTGTGTGCCATTGACCGGGAGAATTTTTCGGTTTTTCGTTAATTCCGATAATATTATAAAGTTCCTAAACATATACAGGCTGTATTGGGATACATTGTGGCGGAAACACTGAACGGTATCAGACTTCAGAAGAGTTTGATTTTTACACAAAATATCTTCACCCTTCAAATTCCCAAAAATGTAATTTATAGAATAATTGTTTGCTTATTGAGAGAGTATTGGGAAAGAAATCTTGCTTTATTCTCACGAGAATTGGTGACAGGGTTTGGATATTAAGGGGGGCAACCACTTTAGATGCTTCAAAAAATCAATTTTTTTAAATTTCATAAATCGTTAGAAAAATATCATAAGAATACACGCTGAAAATTTCAAAACGATATTCAGATTTCTTTTAACGCTATGTATTTAAATAATAAATACTCTCAGCTCGACTCCCAACCACTGTAACGTGTCGAAACATTCGATTTTTTTTGCTTTTTCTCAGAGTGTACATATTCGAGAATAAGTGAAAAAAATGTTAAGTTAAAATATTGAAAAGTGACCGAGTGACAGACGATTAGTGAGAACAAGTAGCCCAACGATTTACATATACTAAAACTTTCAAACGCGTTTTTCTCGAAACGACATTTTTTTCCATTTGCGGGAATCATAACTCAAAAACTAATCGATGGATCATCTTCAAATTTGGAACACGTTTGCATAATATAATTTATCAAAACATGAACCTAAAGTTGGAAAGATTGGTTTGTTTAAAACATATTTATTATTGCAAAATGCCGGGCGAAAAATGCTAAAAATCGATAATTATTTTTCAAACACGTTCCAACATTCAATTCTCGATTTTTTGTCTTCGAAATTCAGGTTCGTGTTCTTAAAAATATCTCAAGACTGTATAAAAATTAGTTGGGCTATTTCAGATCCGAATTTCGACGTGCACAATTCCCGCAAATCGACAACGACGACGAGGACACTCCAAGGGACACAGCTGATCACACCTTAATTAATGCATGAAATAACTTGCAAAAATTACCAGAGAGGTATGAAAATATGAATAAATTATTGTCAGAGTTGCTTTTTGCGCTGCGTTTTTTTCACAATAAAAAATCCAAAAACGCATCTAATTTTCGGTCCCCTAAAGGGAAAATATTTTCACGACGAAACGTTCTCGAAAAGTGGAAAACTAGAATATTTTCTTGCACGTACGTAGAGTATTATATTATAGAAGAAAAGTAGTGATTTATTGTAGCGGAAATCGGTAAAAAAAAACTTCAGATTGTCAATGCTTTTAATTCTTTAAAAATAGTTTTACACTAAAAAGGAAGGCGAGATAATTTTACATGGAAAGAAATTGAATTCCATTATACGAAATAAAATCGTACAAGATAAAAACTCGCACATTGCCATAAAAAAATAAGCTTGTTTTTTTTACAAGAAGCTTCCTCTGTGACAAAGCCAAAATAGAGCGAGCCTCGTGGTACTGCCGTAGGCTAGCGATCAAAATTCAGCCTCATTCATAGAAGTAGCTTTGGGTGAAAAAAAAACTATGCAAGTTTTTCCCTTCTAACGTTAATTTGAGGTAAAGTTTGTTTTTTCCCTTTAAATCGCGTGGTATTCGTATACGTATTTGAATGTTCGAATAAACGACGGCTCTATAGATGTACATGTATCGATCGGAAATTCCCGTGAGCCCGACGTTCCAGCAGTTCCACGTGGAAATAAACTTCTAAGTAGTTTGATTGACAAATCGCCCGAAAGCAATTTACGAACTGACCACCACCAGTTGGAGGAAATCCGTTAGGCAGCGAAAAGTTGTAGAGGAGCGTATGGATTGACGAGGAATCATATCTAGGACGAGGGAGGTGACACGTTCATTCCTATTAGGCATAAGGATACCGTCCTTGCTGAATGGATACCCCTGAGAGGGCCTCACGTTTGTTCATGTTATCGTATGTATATGAGTCTTCGGGTGGTGTACGTCGACAGCTGTTAGCCTGGTGGTTGCTCAACGGAATAAATGTTTCCAGCAGGATATATCCACATGAATAATAATTATACAGCCATGATATGTCTGCACGATAATGCATACAACCAACGTGTTACAGTTGAAAAAAAGGTTCAAAAGTCGAGAAAATATCGAGCGAATGTCGAAAATAAAAAGAAATGGAGTAAAATCGTAAGAAATTTGTACGTTCATCTTATATCTTAATTTTTAAAAAATAATACAAACAGGTATAGAATAGTTTTTTATTGTTGGTACCGAAAGAAAAATTGTTTATTCTGACCCAAATTAACAAGGTCGTATTTGCAAAGAAGCACAAAATTGGACGATGCTAATTTTTCAACAGTTACTGAGGATAAGATCGTTCGAAACATGCATAGGGAAATTGTGCTTAAGATGAGATACTTTTTCTTCTACGATAAATATATTTAAATACATGACGTCGTATGAATTCGAAGCAAAGCGTGTATCCATAAAGGTTAACTATTATAACGAAAGAGAATCAGTTTCAGGACATTGGTTTCTTGAATAAAAAATAGAGAAATAAAAAACCAAATGTAGGTCGACGTGTGTAAGACGACATACTTTTTTTCAGTGTAAATTATTTCAGTGTAAAGTGTACTCAAAACTTTAAACGCGTTTTACTCGAAACAGTGTTTTCAAAATCGGTAAACCAGAAATATCTCCGCAACTACTGGACCGATCAAGTTTTGCACAGTTATGCTGCACACAATATTCTAGTACCTATCGACCCGTTTTTTCGATACCTGGCATAGTTTTTTTTCCATCATAAGTATTCAACATTTTTTAGGCGAAAAATTACCTGTTTTATTCCAGTGTCTGCCATGACGCGGAAAAAAAATACATTTTTAAATTCCGGCTCGACAAGTACTAGTTTTATCTATCTACTTCAAGAAACAAATATATATATTTATTTCGATATAAAACGGCAGATGCACGTCTGGTACCACAAACGTTACAACAAAAACGCATCCCAGAAAAAGCGACCGTAACTTTATTACCGTTTGAAATGTTTAAACCAAATTTTCACACAATCGACATAAAATGCCATACTTTAAAATGTATATCATGGTTGTTAAATAAAATTCACTTTTATACACGAAACAAATTCTTAAACACAACCTTACTTTTCGACGATCGCGATGACAATTCGATGAAATTCGACCCAACGTCACAGGCTCCGATCCCCATTCCCAGGATCTACTTTACACGCGCAATTTTCTTCCATTTTCGTTTCCGTGTTACAAAATTTGACAAGACTGCTCTGATTCTATCTTTGTCTGTCCGAGTGAAAATGAGGGGTTCTCAAAATCGTCAAGTAACGAGACAGCAATTGAACTGACCTAAACAATTAGTGAGAAAGGAATGTAGCCTAGTGAGCGTGCTTTTATTGAAGGTGTCTCGTTAGGCTGAAATATTTGAAATGGAGCAGAGCAGCCCTGAAAAAAGCAAAGACGGTGAAAGACTTGTTCGACAGCCGATGAAGGTTGAATGTCTGAGAGAATGTCTACAGGCGTGAACATTTTGAAGAGATTGCCGTTGATTAAATATTAATCTCTGATTCCCGTCACGAACACGTTATCGCCTTTGTATCCTTGAAAGTTTTGCGAACGGTCGAATCGCGAAAAGCTTCGGCTCAAGCCGTTATATATATATTATATATATATATATATATATATATATAGGCTTGAGCCGAAGCTTTTTGCGATATATATACACACACACACATATACAGATACATATAAGTATATACAAACATAACACACGTCGCTTGTAAGTAATCGGAGACACCATTTGCGGAGTGAAAATAAAAACTAACTGGACAATGACATAAATTTCTTTTCGTTACTTTTTCTCCGAAAACTAAGTTTTACATCATGCCTAATATTTATTCCCACTCCACAGATGATGGATAATTTTTGGTTTAACCTCTTAACCTCAAATATTCTCGTCTCGTGAAATATATTGTTTTTTTCCCGGATTTTTCGAAAGGCACATTTACGAAGGTGTAATTCCGAAGTTTTCGAGGCGACGAAAGATCGCGGCAGGCTCAACTTATAAGTAATTCTCATGGGAAGAAATATAAGTTTTGTGTTTCAAGCGAGGACAAAGCGCAATATTTTTCTGTAGGATTTATCGTCCGAAATTTCTCCGTGAAATCCAGACATTGGGTTGATGAAGAGCCATCGCGATACGCATAAATTTTCCTTCAAAGTCGCGCCGCGTACGAATTTTCGAGACACTCTCGACAACGTGGCGCACGCGAATAATCGCTTAAACTTTTGGCTAATCGCGTGCGATTTTCGAAGAAACTTTTCTTTTTTGCCGAAAATAAACGAGTTATATGTCGGTGGTGGGGGAGATTGATCGAGGCGTGGCATGGGAGCAGAAGAGGTTGAATAAAGAGGATAAAGCCTCGAGAGTAGCATACTCGAGGGAACTTCAAACGAGACAACACGGTGTTCTGGCTCGCATTTGAACGCACACACACATCCACGTGTCGTACAGGTTGTGAAAAACCGCACGAGCACAAGCAAACTCACCGCAATATTCTTTGATGGACGATGTAAATGTCGTTTCATGTCGCGAGGCATTTATCTCGCAATTTTCTCGACGCGCGAGGCACACCAAAGAACACATAGGCACACACACACGTGCGCCCATACTAAAAAGGCACGATGTGTTGCGATTTGGCAGGCTTTTAAAGGCCGCGAATCGAGCGAGACTTTTACGTCCGTAGGTATCTCTTCCAGGGTGGAAGTTTGTCGACGTACGAGCGAGATAAATGGCGGAAGGCTTGAATCGGAGAGGGACCTGAATTTACAGTCGCGATACAGTGTCGAAAGAATCGCTCCACGGGTCGAATTCACGAAAATCATCGAGTTTGCTTTCACGAAATGTACGGATCCCCCTAATGGATACGATTATACGGATGAAACTTGAGCGATGGTTTTTTCGTTGAATTTCTTATGCCTGAAAGCTATATTTTGCTCGAGAAGAACTTCATCACATATCCCGGATGAGCTTTCCTGTTTAATCGCATTCGATAAAATAGAGGTGAGATAAAAAAAAATCTACACTAATTATAAAATCGATTAGGGTAATTCTAGGGGAGTCGACCTTACAAGAGGAGGATGCCAATGGGGACCCCCCCGAATTCGCTCAAACTGCGTGGGTAGTAGGAGGTGGGTCCCCACTTAACGTTCCTAAAATATTTCGCCTGACTGGGCCATAGGAAAGGGTAAAACGCTCCCCAAGTATTTCCGAGTAGAGCTTATGGGATATTTTTGCAACCATTTCCAAGTCAACGGCGTAGCGCAGTGGTCAAGCGCATTGCCTGTCACCCCCATGGCTTGAGTTCGATTCTCGCTGCTACCGTTTTTTTTAAATTATTGTTTTTTTTTTTAATTTCTCGCAACTACCGAAAAAGGTTTATGCAAAATTCTTGGAAACAACGTGGAAGCCATACGTCGCAAACAATATATTTTTTTCTATTGGTAGATTCGTGGAGCAGTCAAGCAGATTTAACATTGTATGATGAGACCTTCACCAATAATGCACGTGCACGATGAACGTCATTCCACCCAAATGTACTCGGCTGGTTCCACCGTGTGATGTATATTTCTATCGCCAAGTCAAAAATCCAATTAAAAGATCACGAAGTGGTCCTGAATTGCTCCAACAAAAATACATTCGATCGTGCAGCATCAATTCAGTGCTCTTGTTTCCACCCCTATGATCCAGTACGCTTCGTTTACATCCAAATTGACAGAGAAAATAACTTTCGTTTCAAAACTTGAATGAAGTATGCTTTCCAATGAAGCATGTTTTGGAAAAATGTACTTGCCAAACAAAGCTTTTATAAAATGTGCCTGGTGTGAAAAATATGTATGCTTCAAATGTTTCTACAATGAATATCACCCTAAAAATTGTAAAATTATTTCTGATAATTAATAAAAAGCAGCGTGCATAACCAATTGGAAGATTTTTCGGAATTTTTGTTTTCATTAAAAACTTAACCTAATCGTATAAGTTAACTGCTTGAATTATTTCTAATTCTACAATAATTGGTTGAACATTGCGAGGAATTAAAAAAAAAATTGAAAAAAAAACGGTGGCAGCGACAATTGAACCTAAGTCATCAGGGTGGCAGGCAATGCGCTTGACCACTGCGCTACGCCGCCGACTTGGAAATGGTTGAAAAAATATCCCTCAAGCTCTACTCGAAAATCTCTGGAAAGCGTTTTACCCTTTCCTATGGCCTATTTAGGCGAAATATTTTAGGAACGTTAAGTAGAAACCCACCTCCTTGTGTGATTGTACAAGCAAACGTTCAGTAGTAGACAAAATGAAAACACAAATAAAATCCTTCTCCATTTTGTCTACTGCTAACATTTTTTTTAAGAGTTCATGTTTTATATTATGGTGATTTTTATTTGTAAAATGATGGTTGTTTTTGTATTTCTCGACTAGTTCACGAGCAGTGCTTTGTTATAACCTAAAGATTTCGCATGTATTGTTTATACCTGTTTGCATTTTAGATCCGGCCATCTCTCCCGAAAGATTAGGACAGATTGCTACGTACAGTCAGTGTTTGATGGCCACACTATTACTTGTGACGCATTCGAGTAATTAATTTTTTTTGCATCTGTTTTAGATGCCTAATAAGTACAAAAAAGAAGCAATTTCCCGGCGAGGGACCTGGACTGGAGAATCATTAAGGGGGGAGATACCTTTCGGCGAGGAAAAAACTGATTTTCATGATTTTTTTTAAAGGAAAGTTTTTTCACCCTTTTTTAGACTTAAGGTATGTTTGGTTACTACTTTTGGCTGTACTTGTTTTTTTTTCTTCATAAAGCTTAAAAAATGGCGGAGGTATTTTAAACTGCATTTTGAAAACTCACGTGACGTATAGCTAAAAAAAACTCCTCGACCGATTCTGATGAAATGTGATATTCTAAATGCGTGTGAAAATAAAAATTAAAAAGTATTTTTTATTACAAAATGTAGCCATCTTTTTTTTAATTCAAATTTTTTTTTCACTGCGTACCATTTCATAGCCTTTCAACATTTTGCATTTTTTCTTGGTTCATATTCTGCGTATGAGTGTTCATGGAAGAAAAATCTTGATTGATTTTTTTTCAGATCAATGCCACCGACGTTACGTGCCACGCGGTCCGACAACATCCACCGCAACCCGTTTAGAAGATCGTGCCATTCGTCCGCCATTTTCAAAGATTAATAAATAATACAAAATATCATATAACAGCCAAAAGCAGTAATAAAACATGCGCTAAGTCTCAAAGATAGAGAAGAAATATTTCGTTTAAAAAAAAATCATAAAAGTCAGCTATCTTTTCCTCGCTTAAAGGAATCTTGCCCCTTAAAAGCAGCTATTAGTGCTGTCAAAAATGATGGATGGTTCGTGCGGCTGCTAGAACCGACGGAATACCAAGGACGACCTTAGAAAGACGATATAAGAAGAACAATGACAAAAAGGTTGCGGAGAATATTATTATGAAATCCATCTCGTCGAAGACTGGCTTCAGGGGATAGTGTGCCAACTTGGGGGACACGAAAATTGAACTGAATTCGGTGTTATGTGTTCTAGATGTGGCCAGAAAAAAACGAAAAAAATTAAGTATAAAAACATAAAATCGAAGAGAAAACCAAGAGTAGAATTATGTACTAGCCATCTCTCTTCTACTCCTATGACCATCACACCCGAATACTCCGGGAGAGATGGCCGATATTCGATTTTTTTTAATACTAATTTTAAGGTTGGTCTCATAAAAGCGCGTTTTATTTTTATACATTTTCTTGAGGTTAAATATTTGAAGTTTAATTACAAATGGAAATAACTATAGATCATTTGTACTTTTATTTTTACGGATCCTTAAAAAAACTGTGGCTGACTAGCCCGGACTTACCGTATTGGAATACCTTAACATTGGGGGGATTGATCGAGCAAGCATTTTTTTCAAGTGTGCAAAGTTCTTCATTACATAATTTCAATCATAATAAAGCATCAGAAGCAATAAGATTATATCCGCATCGAAATGTCTTGCAAATAATTTACTCAAAAAGTCGAATTTTTTTTTTCGACATGCCTCTACATTCACCATTTTCAGATAAATCTCAACCCAAAAGTGTGTATTGATCCATTGCGATTCAATGAATATGTAGTCCACGTGTGGTGTCTCGGTGTTGCGTGGAAGCGTAGGTTTTTTTTCGCCCAGTAATTGTAGTAAAGTGGAAAGATACGCGTAATCATATCGCACCAGGCAATTCATGAAGGAAAAGCCGTGTACGCAGCTCCAGTTACATTCGGCTAGTCGAAGCAGACGAAGTTGTGGCAGACCCCGATGATACCTGCGAAAAACTTCACGGAGCCTTCAACGATGCGATTTTTTATAATCTGGTATCTGATTATGGCTTTTATAGCCGTACTGTCCAATTGTGGAGGCGGTAAGTAGAAAAACAAGTCGTGGAGGCAATTAAAAAAAATTATGGGTGTAGTTCTGAAAAGAACATACCTCCGATTAATTCCAAATTTCTTGTAACCCATGTATTTTGAGTCGCTGATTACGAATATGATAGTGAAAATACCCGCACATTTGATTTTCGTGGTCAAAACTCATAAAACCTGATTTTTCAAAAGTTTTTCTACTGTATTTTGATAATTGTTGTTCTTAGAGAAAAATGTTTCCTACAAAAGTTGTAGCCTAGTGAAAGATCGATTTTTAATGTTCCGTACAGTTTTTGTCTAAAACCAGCCTGTTTAAAAAAAGTGGGACAATGCTCTAATACAACTTGGGGTTGTTTGTTGTTTGGGTTTGGTTATTGTGTTGTGTGGTGTTTGGGTTTGTTTGTTGTTTAGGTATATGTATAGTGTTAAAGATCAAACTGCAACCCTCCCGCGGTAAACTGTGTAAACAGATAATATCGAAACTCATGGGGTTTAGGGAAATGTACTTTTTGAAGCATTATCCCATTATTCTCGAAACAGATTGGTTTTAGACAAAACTTGTATAGAACATACGAAAGCAATCTTGTTATGAGCTAGACTTTTGTAGGAAACATTTTTCTAAGATCAACATTTATTACAGTGAAATAGAAAACTTTCAAAAAATTAGCTTCAGCGAGTTGTGACCTTGAAAATCAAATTTGCGGATATGTTCACTATCATGTTCGTGATCAGCGGTATGAGATATGTTCTTTTCTCAACATTATCAAAAATGATGCTTGCCGATATGACAATCGATGAAAAATTTGTGGACTTTTGAAACAAATGTCACGTCCTCAGAGTGTAACACGAAGACTACACTCACGTGGACTATACCGGCCCTGAACAATTCCCCGTGACGGATACAACCGGTAATTGTTGACATCAGCAGCCATTGTAAAATATCTTGGAACTACATTTTTGTCGTCGCGTCTGTCGACCATGAGCGTTCAATCACATCTGATTGCCGACGGGAAAGAAATCATGGAAACATCATTGCCACCAGTTTTCCACTGATTGATAATGTAAACAAACTGTACGTTATGAAATAAATATTTGTCTGCGAGACAAAACGTGGACGTGTAATTATTCTGTACACTACTTCTATTATATTATATTGATATTTGAAAAAAAATATATATATATTGATATTTAAGAACTATTATATTGATATTGAAAAAATATGAGTTCGTAAAATAACGTTGTTTTTTCGACATGTGTTTGCATCGATAGAATTGATGAACCCGAGTGGGTTCAATTGAATTGATTGTACTTGAACTCAGGTTGAGGATCTTAAGGTTGTCCTTTCACGAACCCGAATATTCAACAATTAACTGACTTTCGTCTATAATCGAGTAAAAATACACCTCAGTAGACTGGTAAAATTTCAAGCCCAGTTACCGAACTTTTAACGAAAAATTACGACTCTAAAAATCGTTCCATTTATACGGCGCTTTATGGAGATGACATGCAGGCCAAGTTTCTATCTAATAATTTATACACTAAATAACTCTTGATGTCTGATATAAACTGTTCGAGCGTGTAAAAAATCTTAAGATTTCGTGACGACAATAAAAACAGGGCGTCGCCGAATGTTTAAAGAGAATATTACAGATAAAACTTAGAAAAATGTGACTTGCGGAAGAATTTTCGTAGCCGCGATTTTTCAGAGAAAATGTAAAAATGTCTAAATGTACTAAATTTGCGCGAAATTGTTTATTCCTGTTTATCGTTGGGTATAATAATTGACTGTGACTTATTTTAATCATGTGCCACTGTGATTTACCAATGATTCAGAAGGGCCCCCCTTATGCCCCTACAAAATACGGCCCTCCGCGAAAGGAATACTTTAAATGTGGATCGGTATGGCCCATCTCTCGTACGATCGCAAAAAAACGTGTTCGCCGACACTTTCGTTGGGCCTCTTGTTCTAATCATAACTTTTCGACTGTAGTGACCAAATGGAAAAAAACTCTTTCAACGATGTAGGGAAACCGAGGCTTTTCTGCCAAACGACGGTGAAGATCACCCAAACGATTCTTTTCGCGGATTCTTCCAACAAACGTACCTTCATTGTGCAAGGGTTTCATGAAGAATCGGAAGAAAAATTTACGCAAACCTACAATAGGGTTTTTCACTATATTAAAAACATGATTCATTCTCTTGTCATCCTAAAATAATATAGTGCTTAAAAAGTATTTTCTATCATTTTATCAAAAAAATGTGCATTATCTTCGATACAATTTAATTTTGATTATTTAATTTCCTTAATTAGATAAATTTGAACGTTTGGTCACGTGAACGAAAACGCTCCAGGATTGATTAGATCTCTAGCGACGTCACACGCCAGTAAATAGATTGTCATTACGAGTCCTGTGACGAGTAATGAGCGATTTTCTAATTCATTTCAGTGTATTTCCGTGCTTTTTCTATTCATCCATAGTTATTTGTAGTGATAGTTACCATATTATCAACTTTTAAGGGGTTACCCCCACTTGCGATTTTGAAAAAATCGATTTTTCTTTTATTGCATTTTTTTGAAGTATAAGTATCTGAGAATATGTCCTGAAAATTTCAAGTCGATCCGAACAAAATTGACGTTGAAAGAGAAACTTTGAACGCGTTTTTCTCAAAATGGCATTTCTGAAGTCGGTGACCAAGATTACTCGAACACTAATGAACCGATCTTCTTCAAATTTGCAGGCTTATTTAATACATAAAAATGTAGTCTTTAATCATTCGATTTTTTTTTCGAAAAAAATGGCCGTTTTATAGCCAAAAAACGGCCGTTTTTTTCGTTAAAATCGAACCATTAACTTTGACTGTCCGCCATTTTGTGAAAAATGAATATTTTATTAAATCCTTCGATTAAAGACTAGTTTATACTTATATTTGACTAAATCCATCCGCATTTTTTTTTCAGATGGTCCACTTCACCGCAATGTTGGTCACCGCAAACCGTGTATATAAAAACGTTATTTCATTGACGGCCATTTGCCACTAAACAATGTAATATTTTTCAATAAAAAAATTACTGAAAGTTCTTCAAGATGTGTTCTTTAAGATGGTATATTGATCGAATAAAAAAGTTTCGTAGTTTTCTTTAAAAAAATTCATGAAAAAGGCCTTTTTTTGCGCCACAAGTGGGGGTAACGCGTTAAATAAAAATGGATAGGAAGGTTTGCTGTGCGACAACTCAGCGGCGATTTAGGTCCTTTACCTCGTTTACTGGCATGTGACGTCACAGGCATCACGTGACAACATATCTGACAACGGGAGCGTTTTCGCGGTCTGGTTCGATATTTAAATTTTATCGCCGATTCATATCGTGAATACTGACATTCGCGAAGATAAACAAAATATTATGAGCACGATATAAAATAATTACGCACAACAATCAAATACCCTGTCATTACCGCAACAATTATTTGCCCGATCAATGGCAATGAGAGTGCAAAGAACGGAAATGTGAACTCACGTGCGAAACCATGGCTGGATAATCCTGCGTTTTGTACAGCAGTAGAACGCCGACGAGATGTACGATCGAGAAAGCGATACCGGCGACGCAAGCGTGGCGAAGTCTTATCGGCAAAAGCGCGTAAGACATGTAGATGAAGAAACAGACGGCCCAGGCGGCTGCCATTGGTCCACCGGTGCGCGAATTCTTGCTCGCCTTAGACTGCCCCATCATCGAGGATTCCTCGCTGTCATCGATCTCCTCGTAATCGGTCAGAGAGGCTAGATGAATGCTCAGAGTGACCTGGAGTGCCACCAGGGTCACGAGAACGGCGCCGCTGATACCAGCGAGCCAGACCTCGTTCATTCCTGGTCTCGAAATGGCAGCCACGAGAACTGCGAAACATCGATGGGTCGTTATTAACGCGAGGGGAAAAATGGATAAACATATACACTCATTACAACAATTGAGGGAACAGTAAAATTCCAAAAAAATTTCATTGATTTTTGAATAGCTGTAACTTCGTGAAAAATGGTCGTAACGTAAAAAAAATGGGATTTTCAAGCCTGAAATCTCTAGTTTACGAATCTCATCGGTAAAATTTGTTTAAGCAACACGCTCGGCGTGAATCTAAGAAATAGCGCGAAGCAAACATTTTCGAAAAAAATTTTCTTTCAAACTTGTCCACGGACTGAAAAAAAAACCAGAAACATGAGTCATTTTCCCAATATTGGCAAGGTTAACGTGGATTTCCAAAACGGGAAAAAGTCATTTTTTCGTACTTTTTCAAATCAATATTAAGGTTAAAAGAAAAAAAAATTCTCTAAAGTACCAAAAGGTGCTTTTAGAGAATTTATTACAGTTTACGAAACTCACGTTTAGCTCGCTGTACGCTCATTTGTTCATGAGATATTGATGATCTAAGGAAAAAGCTTCTTTTTCCTTTAAACGCCGATATCTCAGCGACAAATGGTCGTAGGGAGGTCCAAAAAAATACCGTTTTGAAGCTGAAGGATCAGGCTAAATGACCCCAGTATTGATCAAGCTCAAAAAAAAAAAAATTGAGCCCGTGGACGATTTTGAAAAAAAAAATTCGAAAATGTTTGCCTCGCGCTATTTCTTAGATTCACGCCGAGCGTGTTGCTTAAGAAAAATGTTACCGGTGAAATTCGTAAACTAGAGATTTCAAGCTTTAAAGCCCCATTTTTTTACGATACAACAATTTTTCACAAAGTTACAGCTATTCAAAAATCAATGAAATTTTTTTGACATTTTACTGTTCGCTTAATTTTTGTAATGAGTGTATTTGAAGATTCAACGTGTTTCGTGAGGGCCAATCTCGCTTCGCTTAGTTCGATCATTTAGAATATCATATGAGGCCCTCGAGCGAAATCAATATGTACATACATGATGAATTCTTTCGATGAACTCCTCGTCAATATTCAATCAACTGATATTCGGTTAAATGGCTTTTTTCTATTTCGAATGCAAAATGATGCACACTATGATTTACGTTTTAAGCTTTAGGGCTGAATAGATTTGACTTTGAAATGATTGAAGCTATGTTTTATTATGCGAATGATTTTATTGCCCGAACTCGGGATCGCATAAATTATTGTTCAATCATTAGGGCAGAACATGCTGCTTCTTTGTTTTTTTTACATCTTCTCTAAGTATACACGTTCGGAGATATGTGAAAAAAATTCAAGTTGAAATATTGAAAATTGACCAAGTTGCAGACGATTTGGTGAGAGCAGGTAGCACAACGATTTACGTATATTAAAATAAAGACCTGGCGGGAATCGTGACTTTAGCTATAATTATCTGATTTTAAATCTTAAAAAAAAAACGTAATTGCAGTAGCCGTTTTTTTTCAAAAGAAATGTAGTATTTTTTAAGCCCCTGAATATACGTCAAAATTTCGCCACAATTGCACTTTTTATAGACCACCCGCCATTTTGTGATTTTTTTTCGAGAAACAGCTACGTACGACGACAACTACATTTATGTAGATTGTGAAACTTTTTTATTTTCATTTTTCAGTCTGGCCATTGTCACGTTATCGATCTGGCCGTTAGACATTTTTTATATAGAGGCTATATTGTACCTCAATGACGTTGTTAGTTTTAATTTTTTTTCTTCATAAAATTTTACACGAAATGAGTTCAATGTATGCTTAATAACATACCTTTTTTCCAAATCCCAAACAAATAATGTAGTAGACAAAAAATCGAAAAAACGACCTTATTCGGCCCGTCGTGGTGGTGTCGTCCCTCAACAGTTCATTGATCATACATTTGTATTTTCTCATATACCTAGACGTATTCTTTATCTACCTAGTCGTAGATTTCGGCTGCTGGAGGTAGACTCGATATGGCGGTGCACCAGATTTGCTTGAAGACCCGCTTAATTATAACTGGATTTTAAACAGTTTCTTTTGGACCCTTATTTCTCGAGTACTCGTTGGACGAGGTTACTGAAATTCGGGATCATCACGACTGACAAGGAAGGTTGCGAGGTCGATCTCTCCGATCTCGATGGAATTTGGCATGCTTGTAGAATGGGTAAAAATAGGCGACACGTATTTCTTTATATCTGCGAAATCCGATTTTTAAGGCGTGAAACGCCCCCTTGAAAATAGGGGTATTTTTCGTTTTTCGTCGATAACGTTATCGTTCTCATCTCCAATGTATAGTACACGGAAAAATAAACATTGTTGCAATTTGAATTTTTTTTATATCTCGTACCGTTGAAGCGTTATCGACGAAAAACAAAAAATTTCGAGGGTGCGTTTCAACCCTTAAAAATCGGGCTCCGCAGATATAAAAAATACGTGTCGCCTTTTTTTACCCATTCTACAAGCATGCCAAATTTCATCGCAATCGGAGAGATTGACCTCGCAAACTTTCCTTGTGAGATATTATTGAACCGAAAGACCCTGAACAATTATGAGAAGCTAATCGCTCGCGTTAAATTGAAGGGAAAAAACAAGACTACGATGTAAGTTTCTTTTTTCGCGAAAGCCCTTATTTCTCAAGCAATATTTCTGGATTTGTAGGACGTATCCAGATTGAGTTTTAAATTCGCAAACAAAACTTGAAAACCTAGCATTCTTTTTTGTCAACAATTATATATGTTTCGATGTAATTGGAAATATCATTCGTACCGGCATAAATGGTGATGCAGGCGATGAGTGTTAGAGCGAGAGACAAATTTTCCGATCTCTGTACAAGGGTGAGTAGAGGCTGTTCGCTGGTGAATATCAAGCGTAGGACGAGCAGTAGGCCGAGCGCAAATGCCAAGCCTGCGAGTAGGCCTAGTACGTGTGTCATATTACTCTGATTCATACGGAGGAAGTATCGTTGATACAGCATCTCGACCTGTGTTAGATATTTAAAAAAAAACATTTAAAAAGTTTATTCCTCCACACATAATTATTCTCAAATCCTAAAGAGTGTCTCAAAATGACGTGACATTTTAAATCGCGCGCTATTTTTTTCCGTGGCGAACAATCTAATCTTTGACAACTGGCGTAAGGAAGTATAGAGGTTTAGTCATGGAGAATAGCACGATCGAGCAACGCATATAAATTGTTTTTTGCTGCATTGTAACTGCATAGTGATCGCAGACGAGGCAGCCATTTATCATTAACGCCATTGTTCCTCATATTAAAATTAAAATATTCGTACTTTTCAAATAAATAATACGTTTTATTGATAAATGAAAATGTCAGGTCATTTTGAGACACCCTATACTTCAAAGCCCAAACTCGGCTGTCGCTCATCCAATGAGTATTGTGTTTATTAGCGAGGTTATGTGAATCGAATAAGTACATACATCGTTTTTTTTAGATAAAAAAAATTCAACGTAGGTCACGAAAAAACATCGTTCGCAATGCTTTTGTGTTTTCGTGAAAAAATTGTCCAATGATTAAAAAATTGCATTTGGTTGGATATTCCTGCTACTTTGGTAGAAAAATTGTAGAATATTGTAAACTGGAAACTGAATTCAAAATGCCCCGATTGACGAAGTATTTTCAACGAGCACTGATTAGAACATTCATTTTTTTAGCTTAAACTTATTTATACGGAGTGGAAAAAGTGTTGTGTAGAAGCGTTTATTTTTTCATCGAACAAGTGTCAAAATACCTTTGACAAAGTCGAATCCATTCATAGTACATATGTAACTACGTTCCTTTGTATTTTTTATGGAAAATAAAAGTTTTGGTTAATTCTTTAATTGATGGAGATTATTATATGCTAAGTATAACATTTTTCGCAAATATTAACGCTTTTACAATCTCGACCACGAGTAGTGCTGAAATTTGCATTCCCGAGAGACAATTGAAGGAAAACAGACAGCTGCATAAATAAGAATAGACGATTATCAGTAGAATTATCATGAACGTCCTTCACTCTTAATTTTAATAGACGTAGGATTCATAAAACTACTAAGCACGCTTGATACAAGTTTGAGAAGTTCGAGATTCATTTTGTTGAAGTTGCCGCGGTTTTTACGGATTCATTACCGTAACCGTGGTCTTGCAGATTCAGTGTCGTAGCATGACTGCTGTAACACACGAAGCTATGTTTCAGCCGGAAAAAACAAGACCCCAATTGCTCAGGGTCGATTTGTAATTAGGGTAGGGCTCAAGATTCAAAAGTAAAAGAACAACAACTGGAGGAATACGAGGCGCGAGAAGGAATAGCATGCAAATAGGTCAAAACTTACACTTGATAATGAGGTAACAAGGGGGGTAACGATGGAGGTAACGGTGCATATTAATCGCACGACATGGCGATCACAGGCGGACTTTTCGGGCACCTTAAGGACGGAGTCTGAATTAGAAGGTCCCAAAAATTGTTTTTTTTTTATTGCTCTAATCGACATATAAACTATCCGGGAACATGTTTACAAAGTTACAGAGGCGAATTGTAAATATTTTCGAAGATACAAGGCCAAAAGCAGAGAAGCGATTGATATTGGATATTGATATTTCCTCCTATTGAAAACTTCGAAGCGCGTTTTGTCCAGTTTTCATTTTCACGATTTCTCTAAATTGGCGGGCGCGATAGCAAAAAAACCAAACGACCTATTGAATTAAATCAAAGTTCATTTTCTTCAGTATGAAAGTCTCTTCTAAGTGAATTAAAAAAGCCGTTGAAAAAGTATTTTAAAATAATTTTTATGGCACGTTAAAGTTTTTTTTACACATTTATTTTCCAAACCTGGAAAAAGTTATAATTTTACGATTTTTTCAGATTTTTCTGAATTCACACAGAGGAAAAATATATGACAATTGAACATTTTATTGGTTTTTTTTTGTTTAAGTCAAGAATTAGAAGCTGCATCTTTCCCGCCCATTGGGGACTGCAGTGGCAAGACGCATATGGAATAGACTGATAAACCCGCAGTAATTTATTGTTTCATGTTGATTTTTTTTATATATTTCAAACATACACGAAAAGGTACCTCAATGTTTACTGGGCTCACTTGTTTTTTTGCCTTCTAAAAAAATCCTGAAAAACGCGTTTTTGGACCTTCTAAACCAGGCTGCCACCTTAAGACGGAACACCACAGTGACGAATCAAAGAAATCGATTTTTTTAATGCATTTTCTCAAAGTATACATATTCAAAAATATGTGAAAAAAAATTCAACATTAAACATTGAAAATTGACCAAATTACAGACGATTTAGTGAGAGTAGGTAGCGCAACAATTTACGTATACTAATCATGACTCTATCTATAATTGTCCGATTTTCAATTTGAACAAAAAACTCAGAATTTCCGTAATTGCAAGTAGCCATTGTATGTAGCCATTTTTTTGTTGTTGAAATTTAGTATTTTTAAGCTCCCGAATAGATGAAAGAAATTCGCCAAAATTACACTTTTTTAGCACCCCCCATTTTTGAATTTGCTTTTGTTTTTTTTTAACGGCTACGTACAACGAAATATTCATTTATATAGATTATAAAACATTTTCAACTTTATTTTTCAGACTAACCATTGTCAAGTTATCGATCCGGCAGTTGGACCACATTTCTTATACAGAGGCTCTATTATAGCTCAATAACGTGGTGATTTTTTAAATGAAAATTCGCACGAAATGAGTTCAACGTACACTCAATAACACACCGTTTTCCAAATCCCAAATAAATAATGTAGCAGACAAAATAAAATCGACCTTTTCTCATAATAAGTTCAACGTATGCTTAATAACAAACCTTTTTTTTCATTCGCAGCTTACTAATCTAGCAGACAAAAAACGACCGTTTTCGGCGCGTCACAGTGGTGTCCTCCCTTAATGTTTTCCCAGTCTTCATTGTCCGACGAATAAAAGTGCCCTTCTGATTTGGACGAATCCATTACGATTGTAAAGTTGACGCAGGCCGAAAAAAAAATCCGACCTTATTGATCGTACGAGCTACCGTTTTATTTAAATGATTGAAAAGAGACCGAGCGTGAGGTAACTGCAATTTGACTGTAGAAACATTTTTCCAATATTTCCCACGGTTCCGACGCGGAAAAGTGGATTTTTCCGTCATTAAAACAATCTTCATACTTTTGCGTCCCGTGTTTTGCCCATTGTTGTTATAAAACAAGACACTCGACGATTTTCTTTATGAGTAATTCTTCACTCGAATAAAACGCGCTGTACTCTCGCATTGCCACAAACTTTGCTACCGGAGGTCAAATGAAGCAACGGAACGGAGTACAGTGGACGACCTATAAAGTTTAAAAAGTAAGGTGAGATCTAAATTACCAAGTGCAGAGGAGGATAATTCTTAGGCCACGATGAATCTTTTAGAACCACGGGGTTCCATTCTCCGTCTCCCTCTCCCTCTTCATCTTTCCCTCGACAGGAAGTGTCTGCCTATATTTATTCATTTCCGCCGCACTTCTGATTATTCTTCTTGTTCTGATACGAAAATTGGCATTGTACCCGGAATAAAAATCCAACAGCAAGACAAAATAAGCAACGCCATTGGCTGTCAAACTTTCATCGTGTTGGACAATAAATTTAATTGAAAAAACGAAGCCTATCAAAATGCACCAAGGATTCTTGATGATACAATTAATAGTTGCGACGGTTGTTCAGTTTCAGCGAAAACTATGACGAGCCTCATTCACAGCTTGTTCCGCGGCGTATCTTTTATCCACGTAACGTTTGATGGTCGTGCGAGGAGCGATAAATTCCCAAGGGTGTGAAAGAAGAAAATTGACATTTCGAGTGTGCCCGGGCATCGAGGTGGAAAAGAAGCTTCGCTAATGACTCCTCGAGTCTCATCTTTTGCCTCCATCTCACTTGAAACATTTCTTTGACTGCATCTTTCACCGACCCCATTGGCTTCCTTTTCATATACTGCACATACTTGCGACATGCACTGGATTTCAAAATGACGTAGAAAAGAGGTTGCTGTCTGAGCAACTTCCGGAAAAAATGAGGTGAGTGGACGGTTAGCCGAGACTTAACTCAGACCGACGTTCAGATTGAGAATTTCTAGTACCCATGTATGGGTGAGCAGAAATCGGCGAGATAACTGCTCACTACCTCCAAACATTGAGAATCGAGATGAAGACAGAACTTTGGAATTGATTGGCGAAGTGCTAGAAGTGAATAAATACTGGGTGCTGGATCATTCATCAATGATCACACAAGCCACACATGCCTACTATTGAATTTGCCAACGTCTAAGAATCAACCCACAGTATTAATCATAACTTTAATCATAAACATAAATTAATCATAAAACAGTATTAATTATAACTAACAAAAAGTACCCAAGTATTAATCATAACTTAAAAAACGTATTTCTGAAATGCAACTATCTCAGACTGGCTATCAATTCAAATCGTTCCATCACTCGGCTTCTTTTTTCGTTTTTCCGCGTATGCAAATTATGGAAGCTACCTTTCTGTAGCCTAGAGGAATTCCTCATCGGGGAATTGTCTTAAATCCTGTCACATCCCTCTACAAGTACTCCGCCAGCTTTCCTCAAAATGGAGTAGATTATTTCTCTACCTACATTTGAGTTTCATTTTCCGCTACAATTGGCGCCAAATGACGCGACCAGGCCAATCCTTATGAAATACGGAAACGACGTAATTGCAACGCACAGCTGTTAACTCTAAGATGACGCTCATATTTTTCGCTACTTAGTTATGCACACTGGGTCCGTGAGACCCGGCCAAGTTTTGAATACTGTTTCCTCGCAATTACATCTATTCAGATGACTTTTTTAAATGAAAGAGCAGCCTGTTAGGAAAGCGCCTGTGAAGAATTTCTATATTCAGCCCATATTTTGTCGAAAAGAGCTGTTTGAGCACATGAAACACTTCTACAAAAGAGAAGAAACGCGAGTATTGTACTTTTTGGTTGGGTCTGTGACACCCATAAGTATCATCCTAGGGTTAAGGCGGGATATACATTACCAACGATCAAAAAATCGATTTCTTCTTTTTTTTCTCTTTAAACGATAGAACTATATATGTAGAATATTTCCCCAAAGTTTCAAAGCGAAATTCGAAAAACTTCAAACGTTGCAGTCCGTAAACGCTGAACTTCAAACGCGTTTTTCTCAAAACGGCATTATCGAAATTAGCGTGCAGGATCACTCAAAAACTATTAAGCCGATTGAGTTGAAACTTGGTAGAAATATTGATAATATTGGTATCTTCTACTTGACGAAAATTGTTTTTGAAAAATTGGAAAAAAACTACTTTTTGAATCCACATTTTACAAAAATGTTGCGTGAATGGTTGATTTTTTTTGTAAATGCGTGCCATTCTCTCAAATTTGCATTTTCATCATTCTAATTACCGTCAGATAGAAACTATACATGTTCTAACTGAAAAAATGTTTGAACTTTTTTGCAAATCAAAGTCTACGGGAAGCTAGACTGCACGCCGATTCGCAACTACCGCGGCGATCTTGCTGTAACACTTTGCCACAGCTACGCCATTTTGATGACGAATTCATTTTAAAAAATTGTTCGGTATACTTAAATATACTATCAAAGTATGCCTAAGGTTTTCCAATTGTAGAATAATTATTTCTTAGTTTGAAAAATCGCTCAATGTTGCTAATTTTTTCCGGTCTAAACGTGTATCCCGGCTTAAGTGATCCTGAGCTTGTTATTTTCTAAATCGCGTTATCGCAGAAGTGGCCATCTGGAGAGTTGTGGCGATCCAAATTCAACGTAAGGAGAAGACCAAAACGGGAATGACCAGGCAGCAAAGAGACTACCCCGGTCGTGGATTCCCAAGTGGAACCACTGCGTGATGCATGCGGGACGGACAATGCTATCGCTCGATTGGGACTTTATCGATTGATGGGCTATCCCGTTTGTGGCAGCTTGTGCCGCTGTTGTTGCTGAAACTAGCTACCTGCATTGTCGGGTTTGCAAGTTCGCTGCTTCAACAGCAATACCTGTAAATATCGCATCTCTGATGTACACGGAAGGAATACATAAGGGTATGCACCACCTAGGCAGCTATATATACAGGCAGGCCATCAGTCAAGGAGTCAGGTACATGACCAGGATCTCTCCGATATAGTTTCTCTGTCGACCTCGCGTGGCCACGTCATTGAGTGAACCGTATCCCCATCGGAGCACTTCCCATGAAGCTTCCCCATGTCACCTCATGGGCCACGTCATGAAGTGGGCGGTGAACTTTATCCTCGTATTCGGGCACCGATAAATGGTACATCGTGCGAGCAAAGTTACTGAGAACCAACCTCCGCGTGCATAGCTGCCTCTCCCTATTCAACGTCGCGTATGCCAACGACTAGGATCTCAATGGAGGGCGTGCGAACTAACATGTACCGGGGAGATGGACAAATTGTCGAGCAGTCACACGAGAAGCCGACGAGTTTCCGTTTCTCATTAGGCACGAAAGATATCACGACCATCGAGTTCCAACTAGCCTCGTCACGTGACCAAGACTTGAACAGAAATTCAATTACTCCATGCACGTTCCAAGCCATACATGTGCGCTCTCACAAAAGATCCTACTGTTTGGGTTAAGGGGCTATACCAGTGTGAAAAGCTTCAGCCTCTCAGCAGGCATTATTCGAGGAAGAGGAGGGTCCATTGTATGGGACAGGTATGGCTGATTAGCAGTTTTTATGGTGAATATCATTTTATCTTGCAAAAATCGATAGTTAAATGTTTAAACGCGTTTTTCTCGAAATGAGTTTTTTCAAACTTGCTGACATTGTAACTCAAAGAGCAATTATCCGATTAACTTGAAATTTGAACTGAGTACTCTTGAATATATTTACTCTACAATGACGTAGGATATTTTTGATTGGATGAAAACTGACGATTTGGCATTGAAAAAAACGACCATTTTATAAGCAAAAAACAGACTTTTTTTCATAACTACGCCATTTTGTTAGATTTTGATATTTTTCGAAAATCCTACGTCAATGTACAGGAAATACCTTCCAGTTCAACGACATTTTTTCCTTTTTCGGTTTCAGCTACTCAATCGGCCGGAATCATGTCAGCAGTGGAGGAACTTTTTTTTGGCGCCCCCGAAGGCAGCGTGTAAGTCGCTTGGACCTCAATAATTTTCTATGAAAAAATTACGTAATATAGGTCAAATGTAGCCAAATATATTCTTAATTTTCCGAAACATTGAATTGAGTACTTTTCTGCCAAAAAATTCCCGAAAATCACCCAAATTTTCAGCGTTCACACTGGTATAGTCCTTTAACTTCATCTTCGGTATCTCGTATATCGACACTGCGAAAAGATATCGATCCAATGCGAACACTATTATTGTCATTCTCAGTATTCGTTGGGCAATGATAACGTGATCACACGCTGACGTTTTTCCCATGTCGATAATCCTACAGGCTCGCAGAGAGATCAGTGGCGAAAATTAGTCAGCAATGGGTTGTGGGCCCGATGAGGATTATGCGATAACGCGATATACGAATGACAACGAGTGTGCTCGAAAGCACATATTATATACAGTGACACTTCATAGCACTCCTGTATTATGCTGTAACGTATAAGTATATTGCATGTGAAGCGTGCGATAGAGGAATTGCGGGTAGTGTGACACCCCCGACGATTATTTCACATTCGTTACAATCGATATTTCACATTTATGCATTCAAGCACTGATAAGTCAGGCTACGGCATTAACGTACAAACGTTTTCTTTTTCCTTATTCGAATTTCGCGGCTTATCGCAAGCCGGAATAAATGTATTCCGGGAATCCCACAAAAAGGTCCTAGACTTGTCATATCTACGTATTGTCGTGTCGAAAGGCAGTATGAGGAATAATACACGTACGAACGAAAAATTGTCACGGCTCTGCTACTTGCGCGAAATATTTCGCATGCAATTTATTGGGTTGTCAATTACGAAAACATTTGAAAAATGCTAATATTCGCGTACTGATATATACTGTGTATTCATCACACACATATTAGGCGTGTCGAGAAAAATGTCATCCCTTGCCCCTTGAAACCAAATATTATTAAGGCAGTCGTCTGGTTTAGAAATTTGACAAAATCGATTTTATTTCTTTTTATTTTACTATTCCTTAGCCCTTTGTTAATACGCTCGTGAAAACCGTTTTTTGATATTTCTAAAATTAGCAGAGTAATAGAAATCATAAGCAAGCCGCGCGCAAACCTCATCTAACGGTATCAAAACTTTGAACGCGTTTATCTCAGAACTATGTTCTCAGAATTCCCGAATTCCCGAAAATGTGTGAAATATCGTTAATCAAAGTTTAACAGGCCGCCATTTTGTAACAAAATTTTGTTAAGTACTAATTCTGCTACCAGTGCTCAGAATACTCATACAGATTGAGAATATTTTTTTTTTCAGATGCATACAACATCCCCCAGAGTGGGCGCCGATTGAGGCGGTTTTCGGCGGACCATGTTGTAAAAAAATAAAAAACTACATGAAAATATTTAAAATAATTTTTTTTAAATGTAGATACATTCTCAAAAGAACAATAAATACATATGCAAAATTTCATCAAGACAACTTCAACGGTTTAAATGTTATTCCAACCCAAAAATGTAAAACATCTCGCTCTAGACCAGACTGCCTTAAGGGACATCGCTGTGACGGGTAAAAAACGATTTTTTTCTTCATTTTCTCGATATATATATATACATATTCGAGGATATGTGGAAAAAAATTGAAGTTCAAGTATTGAAAATTCACCAAGTTGCAGACAATTTAATGACAGCAGGTAGCGCAACGATTTACGTATACTAAAACGTTCGATTGCGTTTTTCTCAAAACGACTTTTCTTGACCTGACCGGATTCATAACTCGACCTATAATTGTCCGATCTTGAATTTAAAGAAAACCAAAATTGCTGTATATACAGTAGCTATCGTTGTAAGAAGCCGTGTTTTTTCAAATGAAATTTAGTATTTTTTAGACCCCCAAATATAAATAAAAATTTTGCCAAAATTACGCTCTTTCGAACACCCGCCATTTTGTCATTTTTTTCTTCGAATAAACGGCAACGTATAACGAGAATTGCATTTATATACATTATAAAACTTTTTTATTTTTCGGACCAAGCATTGTCGAGTTATCGATCCGACCGTTGCTCCACATTTTCATACAGAGGTTCTATTATACCTCAATGAATTTGTTTATCTTTTATTTTTTTTAATAAAAGATTACACGAAATAAATTCAATGTACGCTCAATAACATACATTTTTTCCAAATCCCAAATAAATAATCTAGTAGACAAAAAAAAGCTCGGAAAAAATTACCTTTTTTCGGCCCGTCACAGTGATGGCCTCCCTTAACCAAAGAAAACCCAAAGGGGGTTTCATGGATTCACGAAAAAAGATTTTTCGCCTATATTTTTGGAATTATCTACTTTTAACCAGCGGAAGCAGGATTTTCGGAATCCTCGACAAATCTTACATCGGATGGGAACTTTTGGTGTCAGATAATTTGAAAATCAGAGATTTCAAATGTTATAACAGATCGTCAAAATTGCTGATCTTTTATTGGCCATATTTCAGCTCCTAATCTCCAGATACGGAGATTCAAGTAGCATTCCCAAAAGGACTTTGATAGATTTACAGAATTTCTTTGGCTTCATCCCGATTTCTCAATTTCCTCTACTTGAAGGAAAAACCGTCTGGAAAATTCGAAAATCGACACGATCAGGAAATTCAGTGCATTCGGGTAGGCCGTCGTCAAACGGTGATCCAGCGGGTTGGGAAACCGTTCTATTCATAGATGGGCCAATGTCCATTCGTAAGTAATTTGTCGAATTTGATTCCGCCGGGCGAACCTCATCGAAGTGATTAAATCCCCAATAAAAAGTACTGCATAAATATGAAGCTTGACCGATTTTCTTTGCCGATGGCTATAGTGCATCGAACCGACTTCATTTTTAGATAAAACATCAACAAGGAACATCACTTAAGTATCCGCCTTCGATTTTGTTGAAACTCATATATGTCATAAAGCACTGAAAACTATAACACACGGATTTTTTTATCGGCGAAAAAACGGTTTCAAGGGTGAAAACCACCCCTGAGGAAAGGCGTGTCGAGGGGTGATTTTGCAGTTTCACCCACAAGCATTCCACCGATCTGAATGAAACAAAAACCAAAATCCTTCTAATGTAAAGCAAAGGAAAATCCACTATATAAGTATTGAAAAAAATCAAATTAAGGGGGCACGCGCCTTTCTTTGAGGTGGTTTCCCCCCTTAAAATCGTTTTTCCACCGATTAAAAAAAATTGGCTAATAGTTTTCAATGCTTTATCACATATATGAGTTTCAACAAAATCGAAAGCGGAAACTTAAGGGGTCTTCTCACTTTAGACGCTAAAAAAGGCTATTTTCATGAATTTTTTTGATAGGTTTATATTATAGATATTGATACAAAAGTTGTTACACTTAATAAATACACTTACGAAATGAATTTGAAAAAAAAATTTATTTTCGTACTATTTATAGACGAAAATGGTAATTAAAAAAAGGTCCTAAAAAATTGTAGGTCTGCGCTGTTGATGAAATCTCGGAGATGGATCATCCGAAACAAAAAAATCAAACGGTTTTAGATTCAGTATGTTAATGGCTATAGCGCATATCATACGATTTTTGATAGATGCAAAAATAACAAAATGACGGACATGTTTCGAAAAAACGAAAAAAAAAGCGTTTTTTTGACCGTTCGGCAAAAGAAATAGTAAATATCAAAATTTGACAAATCCTTGATATGCACTATAGCTATAGTTGTAAAGAATATGTGGATAAAATTTCATAAGGATCGGTTCACTAGTTTCGAATATTTTATCAACAAGCCGTCCAAAAACGTTTTTTCCAGAAAAACGCGTTTAAATTTTGTTTGGGTTACATAAATACTAACATTTTTTAAATGTATTTCGAAAGTGTATTTATTAAGTGTAATAACTTTTATATCAACATCTTTTTTTTAGCGTCTAAAGTGAAAAGATCCCTTAAGTGGTGTTCCTTGTAAGAAGTCCTCAATCACGGCTCACCAAAGTTTGGAAATCATTTCGCAAAATCCATTTGATTTCTCGCGTGCAATTGCCGCTCGCTTGTCGCAGTAAAAAAGTACAGCCTGGCCAGAAAATCGCTTCGTTTTCTCGAAGGGATGTGAAAAATAAAATTTAAGCGTTAATTGGCTGTCACACGGCAATTCGTTGGAATCAGAGCGCGTCGACGAACAACTTATCGGGATTTTTTCGAATCAGGATACGAAAATTGCACTCCGCAATCGTTATTCAGTTGAAAATGTGAATTACCGAATAGCCGACATGGCTGTGCATGCACGCATCTTCGTACAGGCGTTGCCTCGACAATTACGGAGGACCGCGTAACGGGCGACAGTTGGAGCGAGAGATCGGTTACAGGATGCGTGACGAGATACAAAGTGAAAGAGAGGGCGAATAGGGGAGAGAAAGAGAGGGAGAGGAAAATCAAGAGAGATAAAGGGAAGCTGCAGGGAATGAAGATAACACCAATCTATATCCATATACAGACACACAGGGATACGCACATATATATATATATATATATATATATATATATATATATATAGTGTTCTGTAGACAACCGAGACAGGGATGAGTGGTTGATTGCCGAGCAAGGGCTGACGATTAATTCGCGCGATACGTGAGCCGCGCCATGTCGAGGCATACACAAAGCAGCGCAGAGTTTCCGGTCACATCCTATAGTGGTTTCCACGCTGGATTCTCGGCGTAAATGAAATTCGAGCCAAAAGAAAGACTAACTTGAGTTAAATGAAAGTTACATTCTTACGAGTTTGTGCCGGTGAAAGGAAACCGAGCAAAAGTCAATAAGGACATGGAAAATTCATTTATGCAGGTTGAAATGTAAATCGGTTGTTCGCGCATTTCAAATGTAAAAGCTCTGCGAATAAGACACAAAGGAGTCGACGGAAATATTGAATTTCGTTTTAAAAAAAATCTTTCATCAGACTGTGTAACTCGAGACCCAATATTCTCAGCGTCTTCCATACGCTTGACTTTATTAAACTCTTGGCTCTCTCGTCGAATTCCATTTGTCGATGTACATACTAATTCTTCGAGAAGTCCAAACATATATTTGCATCGTCGAGGATAGCCGGATCAAAGGAATTATTGTAGAGGAGCGGAATATTGAAGAAAAAAAAAATTATCTGAATGCGAATGAAATCGACTTTGAAAAAAGGACAACGAAAATGGTGTATAGTTATATGAGTCTGACAATTGCGGGCGCGATTTTTAGTTAGATTAGTAAAAAGTTATTCATTTTTTGCACATTATTATTGCAATTTGCATTTTTGCAATTCGCAATCACACATTATTATTGCAATTCGCAATTTTCCAATTTGCAACTGCAAATGGTTATTGCGATTCACAAATTTGCAATCGCAAATTATTATTGAAATTCGCAATTTTCCAATTTGCAATCGCAAATCATTATTGCAATTCGCAACTTTCCAATTTGCAATAGCAAATTATTTTTGCAATTCGCAATTTTCCAATTTGCAATCGCAAATTATTATCGCAATTCGCAATTTTCCAATTTGCAATCACAAATTATTATTGCAATTCGCAATTTTCCAATTTGCAATCGTAAATTATTATTGTAAAATGTAGCAATTATTTATTTGTCTAGCTCTAGAAATGTTCTGTTAATTGTCGAGAATTGAGCTTTACTTCACTTACGACGGAGTGAATTCAATCGAACTTACTCTTTTTAAGATTTTTCTTGTTCCGCTTTCCGAGGAATTGAACTTTCCGTTTAGAGACAGGATTTTTACTGTCGTCGAATATCCATAAGTGAATATCCATAAGTAGAATATCCATAAGTACGATTATCCATAAGTACGAATATCCATAAGTCGAATATCCATAACTCGAATATCCATGAGTCGAATATCCATAAGTCGAATATCCATAAGTACGAATATCCATGAGTTGAATATCCATAAGTGAATATCCATAAGTAGAATATCCATAAGTACGATTATCCATAAGTACGAATATCCATAAGTCGAATATCCATAAGTCGAATATCCATAAGTCGAATATCCATAAGTATGAATATCCATAAGTACGAATATCCATGAGTCGAATATCCATAAGTCGAATGTCCATAAGTCGAATATCCATAAGTCGAATATCCATAAGTATGAATATCCATAAGTCGAATATCCATAAGTGAGTATAGAGTAGAAATTATTGCTAGAAATGGCGGAAGGTAGGGATAAGTGAGTTTGTTTGGGTTTGTTTGGGTTTCCTCTACCTTCCGCCATTTCTGGCACTTATTTCTACTCTATACTCACTTGCGGATATTCGTACTTATGGATATTCGACTTATGGATATTCGCTTATGGATATAGGCACTTATGGATATTCGACTTATGGATATTCGCTTATGGATATCGGCACTTATGGATATTCGACTTATGGATATTCGACTTATGGATATTCGTACTTATAGATAATCGGTCATGGAAATTCGACTTATGGATATTCTACCCCAATTAGATGTTTGGCTTTCAAACCATTTACAGATTTTATTTTTACCTGCTTATCAACTTAATTCACCCTTAAGGTGCATACATTCTCTACGTCCTTTGATGACCTTAATTTGCCATGCGCACTTTTTCTAGAAATAGTCATTAACGTTTACTTGCTCACCTGCAAATTTTTGAATCGATGCGAGGTGCAAAGAGCGCTCAGAAATCTCCCGAGGGCGCACTTCCGGCTCGTTTCGGTCAGGCCACAATTTGGGGTGGATTCAGCAACGAGGGTCTCCTTTCCGACAGCGGCGAGGCTACACACACCGAACTCCGAGCCCACGCCCATCTGTTCCGTAATAAAAACAGCCATTACGGTACGTAAACGTTTCTCACGATCGAAAATATTGCTGTGCAATAAATCGACATCCACAAGTCACGGGCTCCAAAACTATCGTTTTGAACTTTCATTCTTTGGAATGCAACGAATATTCTTTATATTTTGATTTCCTCATTTTCATCATTGTACAAAATCATTTTTTGCAGATTTTAATAATGCGTTTCTAAATAAGCAATTAACAAAACTGTTAAGGGTTTTTCGTCGCTAAGATATGTTAAAAAAAATTTGAGCAATAAGAACCGAATTGTTTTTGATGCATTCCAACGTTGTGAACGTCAACCTCGTGCTAAGCTTTTGCTTCAAGTACACGTGATGCCTTTCGAAAATAGTCTTTGTAGAACGAAATGATAATGAAAATTAACCAGGAAGGTAGCAATTGACTTTCCATTTGTTTTTTGAAGTTCATGCTTTTGTTCCTGTCGAATACGTATTGTTCGAAAATACTGAATAATCATACTAATTGGTTAGGAGAATGCAGCCCAATTAAAATGGAATTATCGAGAATTCCGATTTGCAAATATCACGCAAAAGTAAGGCAACCGGTATTTTGTTGTTGAGGTATTGCGAGGACGGTAGCTAGTCAAAACAGAGTTTCACCAAAGAAATATTCGAACATGTCTATTTCGATATTAAAAAAAAAAACAAAGAAGTGAATATTTTTGTGCATAGTATAGACGGCTATAAACATGGACCTGGCATCGCCGATTGATCGTAAGTAGACAATTTATATGAAAATTCCGCACGCGAACCTTCAAAAGCGTTTTCATCGAAATGTCGTTTGTTAAAACGGTGTACACTCTCAAAGGAAGAGTTTTCAAGCTATCGGTCTCAAATTTTGACACAACATTCTTCACGCCATTCTTTATCTTGCTATGGTAGTTTTTTTCTTTTAACCTTCATGATGAACTGACGAAAAAAATTGGCTAAATTCTCTATTTTTTTTCAAGCCACCGTCATTTTGTCAATTTTTATTTTTAAAAACCTCTATAGCACTATAGCGGCTTTCATGCTCATTAATTATTTTTTTACAAATTTTGTTTCAGATAATATTTACGGCCACATCCGTGTACACCGTGGAGACTCCTCTTTTTCCAATACATTTTCAACCGTTTAATTTTTTTTTTTAATAAATATAAAAGTTTTAACATTCATTTTTTGCTCGTCTTGAGTGCTTGACAAAAAAAATTGATTTGACATAAAAAAATCAGACTCATTAGCGTTTTTTATCCATCGAAAAAAAAAATCGCGAAAATCAACTACTTTTCGGCCCGTTACACTATGATGATTCCTTGACCCTCCGTGATGACACTTCGGTAGAATAACATAGTGGCCACACCGGGTAAAATTTACCCGGCCAAGTTCCAAATGGTTGCTGTCTGAAAACTATCAGTCCGACCGGGATTGAAAAAATACTAAAAAATACGTTGAACATTCTAAAACATGTGTGAAAAGTCGGTTTGTCAAAATTCAAACGACAACAAGGTTTAAAAAAATCGTGAATATGTCAATTTGTCAAAAAATAAATCTTTTCACTAAAAAAATCTTTTTGAATTTTCTATATTTTCGAGTAAAATTGGAACAGGATACTCGTCAGACATGGTACTGCTAGGGGAAAAATAGTGGCATAGTGGCACTGCAAACCTTCGCCACCTCCAGGGCCGACCTTTAATTGAAATTAGGACCCATAGACATTTAGACCCCAAGGGAGAATAGCTCGTTGCTATAATCGACTAAAAATTTGGAA
This sequence comes from Ophion ellenae, assembly GCA_963210295.1. Classification (NCBI taxonomy): domain Eukaryota; kingdom Metazoa; phylum Arthropoda; class Insecta; order Hymenoptera; family Ichneumonidae; genus Ophion; species Ophion ellenae. The sequence continues at coordinate 49,323,784 of OY723387.1, forward strand.
ATTATTTATTCTTGCACGAATTTCACGAATTACTCTGTATTTTCAGCCTGTAATTCTTGCATAGCGATCAACTTGACTAATCAATAAACTAATCACAATCAAATCTCTGAAATCTTCGTAACACGGTACGCTTTTTGTCGCCCTAATTAATTTAATTGAAAAATTAATAAATATTAAGCAACGGTCCAACAATCAAGTACGTGATCAAGTTGTATTTCAATCAATGAAAAAAATACTTTTATGTCGATATATCGTATGAATAGGGCATTATAAATACAAACCCATAGATATTACTATTCTTTCGAAATTGCAAGATTGCGATACCGTTACCATTAAAAGTAAAACATTTCCCTTTCGCAAAAGAAAAAGAGTGTTGCACTAACCGTGATGATGGACGGCCGTGGGGCACCAGTGAAGTGTTCGATTACTTCCCAGTTCGACTTCTTCAACGGTGTGTGAGGTGTTCTTGGTGTGTTTGGCGATTGCGGCTGTGAGCTTGGTGTTCCAGCTCGGGAGTTGGCATCGCGATCGAGGAGCAACGTGGCAGCAGCCGGCTTTTTGCCCTCCGCAAGCCCTCCTCCGCTCGTAACGTGTTGTCTCAAGCTCGCCCATCTTCTCGTACTCTTGTTGGCCGTTCCCGCAATAGACCGACTTCCAAGCTCCCCCTGTAAGATGGAGAAAAAAACAATCAGATGAGAGAACTCGTTACGCGCATAATCGTAGAAAAATCTCCAACTACAAAAATCGTGGAAAATTATGATGTTACGAAAAATAATTCTTTTCAATTGTTCAATTTTTTCGTCTGTGGAAATCACTCCAACGTTTTTACGCATTCTCAGTAGAGATTTACAACCTCAATTTTGAGGGGTCTTCTCACTTTAGACACTAAAAAAGGCTATTTTCATGAATTTTTTGATAGGTTTATATTAGGTGTAGTAAAAAGACATCCATTATTTTTGCCTTCAATTTCGTGCAAAAATAATGGCTTCCTTTGTACTACACCTAATATTATAGATATTGATATAAAAGTTGTTACACTTAATAAATACGCTTTCGAAAAACATTTTTTTAATTATGTATAAATAAATGTAAAATAGAGACTTAAATAAATCTCTATTTATAGACGAAAATGGTAGTTAAAAAAATGTCCTAAAAAATTGTAGATATGCGCTGTTGACGAAATCTCGAAGATGGATCATCCGAAAAAAAAACCAAACGGTTTTAGATACAGTATGTTAATGGCTATAGCGCATATCGTACGATTTTTAATATATGCAAAAATAACAAATTGCGGACATTTTTCGAAAAAAACCAAAGAAAGTTTTTTTTTCACCGTTTGTGGCAAAAAAAATAGTAAATACCAAAATTTTTAAAAATGTTTGATATGTGCTATAGGTATAGTTGTGAATGTAGTTAACATTTCATAAGGATCGGTTCAGTAGTTTCGAAGATTTTATCAACAAACCGTCGAAAAACGTTGTTTCGAGAAAAACGAGTTCAATGTTTGTTTGGGTTACATGAATACATAATTTTTTTTCAATGTATTTCGAAAGTGTATTTATTAAGTGTAACAACTTTTATATCAATATCTATAATATAAACCAATCAAAAAAAATTACGAAAATAGCCTTTTTTAGCGTCTACGGTGTGAAGACCCCTTAAGAAAATGCTTCGAATAAGCATAAAAATGAAGAAATGGAAAATCAACAACAAAGAATCGTTGCGGTCTATCGGTGCAAACTTCAACGTCATGGAAAATTACAGTAACGATTTACGGATAATTAGTTAGAATTACAATATTACAAAGTTCCGACAATTAAAAAAATTGCGCAACATTACAGCAACGATTTTCCGATAAGTTTCCTAAAACTGCAACGGGTAACATTTCGAAAACACCCAACCGCCTATCAAGCTGAAATTTTGCACAGACCTCCCTTTTAATATTTTTAACAACCCCTAAAGGAATTTTTGGCGACGCGCAATAGTTTTTTGGTTTGGGTTTGTTCGCGTATTTTTGTTTGGACAAAACGGCGAGCGCGATAACATATATGTACGAGCAGAGACGTAGCAGATATAAATAAGTGGCGCGCGTTAAAAAAAAAACTTTAAAATTCAATATTTCGAAAACGATTGCGAGTCACCAAAAATCCCTTTAGGGGTTGTCTTAAAATATTAAAAGGAAGATTTGTGCAAAATTTCAGCTCGATCGGAGATTGGGGGTTTTCGGAACCTTATCCACTGCGACTTCGTATGCGTACGTATGTGTGAAGCTGAAACGAATATTGCCCGCAAAAAAGAGTACGCTAGCGTGCAGTTATAGCTTTGTAAACCATTTGGCCTGGTGCCGCTTTAGCAATATTGAAATTTCACGCCAAAGATAAATTTTTCCGCTTTTTTCCGGTTCGGTTTTTTTTTTACGAGACAGACTTAATTCCGCAACGGTAGACGCAACGACCGCGGAGTTCTCAACGGCGAAATATACATACGTGGAATGAAATATATTTGAAATATGTTATGGGTATACATAGTTGGGAAACAAATGCTTCTTTTGTGACGAGAGTCGACAAAATTGCACATGAGAGCCCGGAAGATCGTGGACGAGGGAAAAATGCAACACGATACATATGGTACGCAGGCGGACGAGGTCGTTTCCATTTTCCAGTGGAAAATTATATACATATATGCACACGTTGGTATATATATATATATATATATATATATATGTGTATATATATATATATATATATATATATATATATATATATATATATATATATATATATATATGTATATATATATACATATATATATGAATATTTATATGCGTACGAATATACAGGGTGAGGCACATAAAGTGTTACAGAGCAATAGCACTCAGACTATTGATCATATCCAAAAATGTTTCAGAGAAAAGTTCCAGTGTTCGAGAAGGCCGTCATACTGGACCTATTTTTTTTTACCCTATTTTTTATCGGTGAAGGCGCTGAAGCTACGTCAAGGTCAACTCTACTTTTTGAAATGGAATGGTACATTTTTTTTTCGACCATCTTGTGGAGCACCTCAAGCTGCATAAAAAACATCATAGGTCAAAGTCGTTCAAGGTCATTCGAGGTCACCTATTAAAATGAAATACAAATCTAAATATCTCAGATCACTACCAAATATTTGGTAGTGATCCGAGATATTTAGATTTGCATCATCGATACTGACCTTGAATGACCTTGAACGACTTTGACCCCTTAATGTTTTTTGGCCTTAATGGTTGAAGAAAAAATGTACCATTCCATTTAAAAAAAGTGGAGTTGACCTTGACGCAGTTTCAGCGCCTCCACCGATAAAAAAAAATAGGGTGGTCCAGTATGACGGCATTCTCGAACGCTGAAACTTTTGTCTGAAACATTTTTGGATATGATCAATAGTTTGAGTGCTATTGCTCTGTAACACTTTATGTGCCTCACCCTGTATATCGAGCAAATAAAACTGAAAGGAAGCATATCAAGTTAATAAGAGGGCACTGAAAATATCCTTGTGAGGTTGAACGAGCCAACAACAAGGGAAGGGCCTGTAATCCCCCTCCGTACTTTGGCCAAGAGATTCGGCTGTATTAAAAACGTTTCGTGTCCTTCTCGTTTCTATTTCTCCTCCACTCGTAGCACACGAAGCCACCCTACTCGCAAAACGCCGAACTCCCTATTCGACTACTTTGCGCATCGTGCACGGCAGCAACTACGAATATTGTTTTTCTAACCTCACATACGCGTGCACGGTGTATACGTATAATATTGCTTTCCCGTCGGGAATTTCCATGCATTCATGAAAAAGAGAGTGAATTAAAAAAATTGAATACTTCACAAGAAATAGAAAAGTTTGAGGTACAACTTATGAAAAAGTCGAATGAAAAAGAGCCCAACTAAATGACATTCAACCTCTGTACTCCATTTTTGTCTTGTATAACAGCATCCTCCACAAGTTAAGAAATTACAGACGTACGCGAAAGTTTTCGTTTCACAGGTGGTTGAAGATTGGTCGTCGTTTTCAAAACAGGAACCTTCGATGGCATCGAAGTTCGAGATCGGCGCTTTCGAAATGTAGATGCATAAATTCAAATTGTATTTCAAAGCGTAATTCGAGTTAAAAAAATACTGCGACAAGGTTGGTTCGGGTGCAAGAACGAAGAAAGAAAAGATGTAAAACAAAATGTGCAGATTGGATGGGGAAAAATAGAAACGCCTTGGGTCAGTAACCAGCGGCCCGCAAGATTCTTGCCGCGACGCAGGTGATTAGGGTTGCTCCCATTTTGTATTTTAGAGGATTTGACAAGATAAAATAAAGGAGCAAGTATGAAAATAAGGGACATCATGCTGTTCTCAATAAAATGCTTTGTCACGGTATCAGTAGCGACATTTATTAATAAAAAGAGCAATTTGAATACGCAACGTATCGTAGTCGTTAATTGAAGCCAATAGTAAGTACTTAGTTACTTCATAGTGAACGAAAGTAAAAAACACCTATCATAAAATCGAATATAAAATTACTTTTTTTGACAGTATACTTGGTATTACTTTTTGCTGCTTTAAGAGCTTCTTCGTTTTCTATAATGAAATTATGAAATTATTGACTAACTTACTTCGGTTTTTGGTCCACGTATTCATACGCAAGGAAAAAATTCTTTCGGCCTGGGCGTTAGACACTGAGATGAAAAATACGTATTGTATTATTTTTAGCAGATACTTGTTTTCAACCGTTGATTTTCGACTTTGAATCCATTTTTCAAGAACATTTCTGCGCTTCTTTTCTTCTATTATTTTCATCAAGAGAGGCTTTAAGGCGTGATAAATTTAAATGGCAAAATACGGAAAAACTTCGAACATTACACCCCGTCATCGCTGTGCCTCGCCGCTCGGATTTGGAACGGGCGTGAACTTCAAACGCGTTTTTCTCAAAACTGCATTATCGAAATTGGCGTGCAGGATTACTCAAAAACTATTAAGCCGATTGAGTTGAAAGTTGGCAGAAATATTGATAATATTGGTACCTCCTACTTGACGAGAATTGTATTTGAAAAATTGGAAAAAAACTACTTTTTTTATCCACATTTTACAGAAATGTTGCGTGGAATGTTGATTTTTTGTTGTAAATACGTGCCTTTTTCTTAAATTTGCATTTTCTTCACTTTAATCACCGTCACATAGAAACTATACATGTTCTAAGTGAAAAAATGTTTGAACTTTTTTGCAAATCAAAGTTTACGGAAAGATAGACTGCACGCCGATTAGCAACTCCCGCGGCGACCTTGCTGTAATACTCTGCCACAGCTCCGTCATTTTGATGATGAATTAATTTAAAAAAAATTGTTTCGTATACTTAAATATACTATTAAAGTATACCTAAAATTTGATAATTGTAGAATAATTATTTCTTAGTTTGAAAAATCCCTCTATATTGCTTATATTTTCCTGTCTAAATGTATATCACGCCTCAATCCTCTCAGTGCTGTCCAAAATGAACACTGCCAAAGCTTGCGCCAAATCCGAGAAAAGAAAGAGGCCAATAGTGTCCGAGTTAATGAAATGGACGACCATCTGAGGTGTATAAAGATCAAAGGTCGAGCCAAACCGAGTTTTACGATCCATCTTCACAGAAGGATAATCTCAGAGTGGGTGATCAAAGAAGAGCAGAGGTGAAAATACATAGACGAATGCATGAAGGTCTTGGGACATTAACGTTCGTCTGGAAATCTAATGATTCTGGGTCTAGTATTGAGGAGCGTAAACTGCCAAGATTACATTCCGCAGTCGATGAATGGACGAAGGGCGCGACGGGCCGAGTAAGTTGGTCTTCGCAAAACGAGAGGAATACGACGATCCTCTGTTTCATTGTGTTCATAGAGGTTGAAGAAAAGCGCGATGGGGGAAAAAAGGTAAACGCGATACTGGGGATTGGGTACGATTACCTTGCCATTATATACAACGATCCCGAATATGGGTGAGCGAAGGTGAGGCAGAAGAGAAAACCCGAAAACGCGAGACTGGAATGAAGGGGATAAGCCTGAATGAGAGACCACGGAGGAATGCAAATCTTCGAGAACGAAGTGAATCAAGCTCGTTAGAGGAGGAAAGTGAGAGAATCCGTTTATAAAGTAGGGTGCCAAGCCTAAAACGATCAGTTGGATCAGAGAAGATAAGGATGGGAGGGATCCTGGAACGCCAAACGTGAGCACGGAATTTCGCAAAAACTACTGTAAGCCTCGTTGGCAAAGAGAGCGATAGAGAGTCGGCGACAATAATAAGCGGATTTTTCCAAAGCCCCGACATTCGGAAAAAAAAACGTAAGAACCTCAAGGATGTTCACGTGGAAGACATGTTTCCATGACGTAGAAAAAAAGCAGAAGATTACATAGATGAGGAGCAGTGAGTCGATCGTGTTCTGGGTGTCAAGACGAATACGCCTAAATCATGGAAGGATCTGGAGGCAGACGGGATACGAAGACCAAAGTTCGGAAACGTGATCTTCAAAAAATGGACATCAATGTACAAAATCGACAACATCACCGAGCAATAATCTCGGCGAAATTGTACAACCTTCGAAGACGATATCTTTCCATCGGATCATCAACTTTCAGGGTATCGCATCGTTGTACATTCACAAGGAACATCACTTGAGTGACCATCTTCGACTTTGGTGAAACTCATATATGTGATAAAGCATTGAGAAGTATTGGACACGTATTTTTTTTAGCGGCGGAGAAACGGTTTTAAGGGATGAAACCACACCTCAAAGAAAGGCGTGTTACCCCTTAGTTTGATTTTTTTTCAATACTATTATAATGGATTTTTTATCGCTTTGCATCAGAAAAATTTTGGTTTTGTTTCATTCAGATCAATGGACTGCTTGTGGGTGAAACTGCAAAATCACCTCTCGACACGCCTTTCTTCGAAGGATGGTTACCCCCTTAAAACCGTTTTCCGCCGATTGAAAAATACGTGTTAATACTTCACAATGCTTTATCACATACACGGGTTTCGACAAAATCGAAGGCGGACGCTCAAGGAGTTTCGGGACAATGGAAAATATGTTACCATTTGATTCAAATTTTCACATTAAATTCTTTGTCATATACTGAATGCACCTCACTTTTCCCACTTTTAAATTTTACATGGTCTAAACTTATCCGCACTCAATGGGGAATCTCTCGCTGGAAACTTTGAAAAATCTTTTTTCAAAGTTTTTTTTTGCATATTACTATAGTGTGACCTTTCAAGAATATTTTAAGACCAACCGGACCCTGAAAGTCTAAAAATTGTCGAAGTTACACCTATTTTAGTGGAACAGTGTGTCTCGAGTTTACTGCAATCCGTCGAGTTTGACCGCGATTATCTCGAAACTCCATATCTTGACACGGCGGGATTGATATCTTGAGTAACTTTCACACTATTGACTTGAATTTGCACAGTTAGCGTTTAAACAGTAATCATTTTCGGTTCACGATCGAATTTTTCAATTGGATGAACCATTTGTTAATATCGATGACTTCCGCATGCTGTTTTTCAAGAGAAAAATGAGGTTTTCTTTGAAGAAGCTGTCATTTTTCATATTTATCGAAATTTCGAAAAGTATATCGTGAACCCATAGCCAGTTGGATATATTTAAAGAAAAAAATGGTTGGTTCCGTTCCAGATTACATTTGAGCCTGGTAGAGATCCCGCCGTTTCGGGTCTCGCCGCTGGAGGACTGCAACGCCAACTGCAGCACCACGAACACTTTGAAAGATCTTTTTCCAAAAAAATTACATTGTAACCACAAATGTGTGTTCAACATGCTGGGAAAAAATTAATTCATACGAACCAATGTGTAACTAGAAAAAAATTCATCATTCTGACCCTTCAAATTGGGCATTCTGAGAGGGATACCCCGTTCACGTTAACTTGTGTCTAACGGCCGACGGCTCGCCCAACAGCCTCGGCCCTGTACCTGGCAACTCGCTCAAAGACTTTTATATAATCACAAATTTCTACTACTGGTGGTCCCTCAAAAATTGTGAACATCTTAAGCCTCAATACCTCTCCGACCGCCCTATTCTTCCACCATTCCGTTTTTCACTCTCTTCTCGCACCTTCGCAGAACTATAGGTGCTTCAGAGTCTCCTCTTCCTTTCCAATTCTCGAATCCTTTTTTGCCCTCCTCCCCATATTCCAGCACCCTACCCTCGCCCATTGCTCTTCTGCCACTATACTCCTATTCCCGATATTTTACTCTTTTAAACCCTTATTTTACCAACGAGTAGTGTTGACAAAAGGTCGATCTGTTTGCCCTCACCCAACCCCCTTGTATATCCCGTTCCTTCTTCACCTGTACTCCTTGCACAAGCAGGGTTGGGCATATTCGAATTTCTTTTTATTCGCGAATAATAAAGAAACTTATTTAAAATTCGTTCTGAAAATGAATAAAGAATCCCACTGGATTCAGTATTCATGCCGAAAAGGAATAATGAATCCAACTTAATTTAGTATTCGTTCCGAAAACGAATAATAAATCCAACTGGATTCAGTATCATTTCAAAATGAATAATGAATCCTACTGGATTTAGTATTCATTTCAAAATAAATAATCAATCCAACTGAATTCAGTATTCATTTCAACATAAGTAATGAATCCAACTCGATCCAGTATTCATTCCGTATTCGGATATCATCAAATTGAATAATCTGGATAAATGGACGATGGAAATGGGACAAATATAATGTTTCATTTCTACGCCCATTTCTCCAGTTACTATAAACTAAGAGCGCGATTTCCCTTGGTCAAATATAATGTAATCGGACGATAATGTTTCAATAGAATAAACATGTTTTCTGTCAATTTTTCCAGATTATTCAATTCAATGATATGCGAATACGGAATGAATACTGAATCGAATTGGATTCACTACTTATGTTGAAATGAATACTAAATTCAGTTAGATTCATTATTCATTTTGGAATGAATACTGAATCCAACTGGATTCATTATTCATTTTCGGAACGAATACTGAATCCAACTGGATTCATTATTTATTCTCAGAACGAATACTGAATCGAAGTGGATTCATTATCGAAAAAAAAATGAACATCCATCTGACATGTATTCGGTATTATTTTCCTACTCGAATACTAAGAGTATTCGAGTATGTCCATCTCTGTGCACAAGTAATGTCGATAGCCTTTTCCTATCTCCCCCTCCCCTATTAAATTTAAAACACGTCCCTCCCCTACTTTCTGTAGTGAGTTGACTTTCTCATTTCGTCGGATTACCGTTCGCTGTTCATCTAATTTCTTCCTTCAGTGCTATTTTCCGCCACGGTTCATCCTTCATTCCTAAGACGTCTATTGGGTACTGTCCTGCCCTCCTTCTCGCCGCCACCTCAAACTTCTCCTCCCAGCCTCCAGTTTCCAAATATAATCGGATGTTTTTGTGGTGATGCCCATGGCCATTTCTACAAATTTCCCTTGCAAAGCTTCTACCACTTCCCGCCTTCCCCAGCCCTAAATTTTAACTGTGTATAGCGCCCCTGCTTTTATCATCGAATCCAAGAGCTGAAGCCTCTTTTCCAAGCCCTCAATACGCGCATCTTTACTGAATGCACCCTCCAAATTTTCCATCGATCGTCTACACCATGGGTGGCCAACCTTTTTTCCCACTAAATTTCCTTTTTTTTGCTAATTAAAGTGAACAAGCAAGTTTGGATTCATTTGACCCAACTCCGTGGGCCACAAGGCAACCGAGGGGGGGGGGCCTGCGGCCCGTTGGCCACAGGTTGGCCACCCATGGTCTACACCGTTTCTATAAAATTTACGATTGATGAAACACTTTTCAACATAGGAAGATGCCTATGCTTATCGCCGAATGGCAGCTTAACGCACGAAATGGTGTGAAAAAATGGCAGTATTGTCATCATGTAAAGGGAAACGAAATTTTCATAATGTACTGAATGGTTTGACACTTTTTCACTCAGTATATCATGAAAATTTCGTCATGAGTGTCATAATGTACTGAGTAAGTGAAAAACCGTCAAATCACTCATCGTCAGTACATTATGACGATTTGGTCTCCCTTTACATGATGACAATTAGGTATCTTCCAATGTTAAAAAGGAGTTCTTCAATTGTAAACTCTATAGAAACGATGTAGACGATTGGTTTAACCCTTCGTTGACACACTTATATTTGGCCACGATTTTGACACACTTGGTCAATTTTACCCGGATAGTACTTCATCCATTTTATTGAAAAAAATCAGAGATACACTTTGTATATTTCTTAATACGTCTGCATAATTGAAATTCGGAAAGTAAACAATAGCATTGTTGCAAAACATTATTTAAAACATTCAATTTGGGGAAAGTTTTTTTATTTTAAATTCGTCCGGGTCAAAATGACCCAGTGTGTCAACGTAGGGTTGAAATTTAAAGGGTGAAGGCAGTATATGACAAAGAATTAACTGTATAAATTTGAATCAAATGGCGGCACATCGTCAATTGTCCCGAACTCCTCAAGTGATGTTCTTTGTCAGTCGAATTAACATCTTCGTAAGTCCAGAAGCCATTGCACAACGTCGCATTATTTTCGAAAAAAATCTTTCAATATCTTTCTGTGTATCGGAGAATTTGTCGTCGCGGAGATTTTGCAATTATGTATATTTATCAAGACATTTATTAAGAAAACGATGTTTTTTTAACGAAGGAATAACATGTCCCATTTGTAGATAAACATTTTTATTCGCATGTAATCTTCTCAACTTGGCTGTGTTTTCGAAAACAAAGTAAACACACTTTGGGCCTGGTCACTCTCGATTATTTCGTCATATTGTTGAGAATTTCCCGTAGTCATGTTTTCCCGTAGTCCAAGATCACGTTTTCGTTTTTTTTTTATCTTCACGGCGGCCAATCACGGTGTTCCGACATCGATTTCCCGGGTTTTCCACTTTAATTGCAAACCCTCGTGGACATTATATTTGAATAGATAAGACCATTATCGGGACATCTGGCCCACCCGTATGTCGGATATTTTCTCTAGTACACGCGTATTGGTACGTGAGCATGTGGGTACGCAGTACGCGTATTTCTGTAAAACACGACACTTACTATTTTACGATTTCACTATGCCTATGTTTCATGTGACTTCGTGATACGTTCGTGTTAAAATTAACACATTCAAAGCTTCACCTCGCACGTGATCAGCAAGAAAGAAGCGTAACTAATCTCCCCCAACGTCGCGTTAAAAATGAAATTTTCTTGCTTCAGAGACCGTAAGAATATCAGTGAAAATATACCATTTTTTCAGTTTTTGTCAGCCAGGAAAAATGTACGATTTCAGTAGCTTACGGTTTACCGATTTTCATTCATTTTTTAAAGATTTATTGCATGTTTTTGTATAATTCATTAGCAAGGATTACGATTTTTTTTGTATTTGTTCAAATAAATATTATCTAGTGATTTAAAAATAAGTATCTACCCTTCCCCATACTCTGCCAAAATAAAAATCTAAAAAACGAATCGATATTCCGATAGACGCGAATGAAAATATAATTGCTTCGAAGAGGAGTATGTTATATGTACAGCATTCGGTGGCTTCAAACAAACTCGTTCCTTCCAGTTCATGCCGTTCGCAAAATTTTTTTTTTATTACATACACATGGAAGCGTACGTTTAGTTTGAAATTTTTGGGAAAATGGGCGAAGGACAGTGGAGATCCGAATAAGCCTATTTTTCTGCATTTTTTTCCGTTGCCAATTTCTCTTTTATTTTAAATATCTTCCTTCGCCTTCTTTATTACATGTCTATTATTTTCCTCGCCTCGTATTCAATGAACGAAAAATCTGGGTCACGGGCCATTTGTCCTTCGGAACGAAAAAAGAGCCGTTTTTATGTGTTGAGAGAATGACAACGAGCCAATTTGTGCTGGTTGATTAATAAAAAACACCTCAAAACCCATGTTTTTCATCGCCATCACCACGAACAATGGACTATTTTTATTGGACATTGCATTTCTGCAATGCCAAATAAGAGTGAAGGAAATGGGAAATTCTTTTTCCCCTTTGATTAGAAAAGAAAAATGCCTGTGACTTTTACAGAATTTTAGAAAGAGAGAAATCAATGTTTTGCCTATAGTTTCTTGTGATAGATCAAAATCTATTTTATATTTATAATGTTCAATAGAAAAATGGAGAAAGATATAAATGAGAAATTTCGGGTATTCTAGTACTCAATTGTTGGGTACACTGAAAAAAAAACCAATTAAATCACAAAAATATATTGGTTGATCCAAAGAAATGTGCTAATGCGGAGTGCCACCGACATATGAGACTGTTACGATACTATGAAATATTGGAAAATGTGATTGATTTAAATAATATATTATTTTATTTGAAAAAGCTCTTCTGTTCTCTGAATATCTACATTATCCTTCAAATAAAATTATATTCTATTGGAATCGTTCTATATACAATCCGTAGATATATGGATGAAATAATTAAGCGGTTGCTACAACATTTTTTATTTCGTACAAAAATATTATCAATAGAATTAATTATTTCCTTACTACATCGAAACGAATATGCCATGGGACGGAAGTTTTTTAATTTGTTTTAAATCTTAAATAAAAAGTGAGCATTAGAATGATCATCCACGATAATAGTGGAGAGAATATCAGATATCCAATGGAATATCCATGGAGAGAATATCAGATATTCAACTGATTAGAACAGATACTACACTTTGATCCTAGCCTCAGGCCGAGAAGCGATACTCTTTAGAGTTTCTCCAGCGTTTAAGTAGATTTTCGTTTCGCGCTACGCTTACGAGAAACGAGCGCGCGTGCGGCCTCTAGCGGTTATTCCGAGAACTACGGGTTTCCTCACACCTATAATTTCGGTGGCGCTCGGCCACGACTTGGTTGAATTTTTTCAACCAAATGTGCAAGAAACAAATTTTACTTTCGCATAATTTTTTAACCAATTCAGACATTTGCTTAATATTTTTCAATCAAAATAAAATATTAATATTTAAACGAATAATGTACTTAAAAATCAATATCGGATATGGTGAAAACAATAAAGTAACATATTTACTCGATAGAAATTTTATCTGAATCAAACGAGCGAAATGCAATTTTTCTTGTGTACTCGAATCAACAATATTCATGTTATGAATTGAAACGCTTTTTTCGTTCGTTGCAGAAATTGCATTCAAAACTATATAATTTGTTCGCGATAATTTTTAGATACTTTCAATAATATATTGTTCTCGGCTAACAATATATCTTTTGAATGGAAAAAAACTTTCAACTTTATCATGTTATTGAAGTCAATAGCGTTTTGTTTGGACTAATGAATGTGATTATTTACATCAACAACTTTACAATCGAATCAACGAAATTTCATTCAATAACACCAATGATATTGGATCAATGATTTTTTTTTCTCAGTGTATAATTTTTGGACACGTTACACAAAACATTTTCAATCACTTCCTCGATGAATGCACCCCGCCTCATTTGCTTAAACATAATGGAGTAAATATGACTATCTTATCCCAGCTTACGAGAGCATTATGATAGGAGCCCGTACGTCGAATTATGTACATCCGGGTAGCGTACATATTAGTCGTATCGTGTACGAAGACGGCTCAGTAAGCTCCGTAATAGACTTTCATTTTTACAAAAAGAGTCCCTGTTTTGGTTTCTTCGGTAACTCGCATAAAGTTTTAACTCATCAGTGATTACGGGCCACTCCAAAGATGTCAAGACTCTAAGACACCGAATATGTCGAATATAATGAAATGGTGCAGATACGAGTGCAATGAACGGTATCGGGATGTCAAAAAGTTGATGGAACCATTTTTCACAAGCTGGCGAATCAAATATTCAGCAAATTGTTGTTCTTTGAGAATAAAGACCTAGTATACCAAGTGACCTGCCACCAGACCGCTAGCTGGTAATCCGTCTCTGTTTTTTTTCTACGAGACGACTGTCTGTTCGTAAAAGGGCATATCATCTAGAGGCTTTTTTCAACACGAACAGAATTTTTGTTCCACATTTTGTTTAATTCCATAGGTACACTTGATTTCTCGAATTAAAAAAAATTGCTTTGTTAGAGGACATTTCCTTTTCATTGATACTGTTGGGCATTGCATGGTATTTTTTTTAATAATCTTTAAAAATGTCGCAGATATAGCACGGTTTTCTAAACTGCATTTTCAAATCTGGCGTGACGTATAGCAAAAAAAAGTAGTCAACCGATTCTGATGAAATTTAGTATGAATCTTTCCAACTTTATTGTCTAAAAATGACCCAAATGTTAAAAAAAAATGTTTAGTATTTTTTAATTGCGAAATGTATCCATTTTTTCGAAAAATTGAATCTTTTTGTTTCAAAGCGTACAATTTCATCGATTTTCAACATTTCTCACTTTTTCTTGGTTCATATTCTGCGTATGAGTGTTAATGAATGAAAAATCTTCTTCGGTTTCTTTTCGGAGCAATCCGGCCGACGCTATACGTCACACCGTCTGACAACATCCACCGGAACCTGTTTAGAAGACCGTGCTATTCCTCCGCCATTTAAAAAGATTAATAAACAATGCCATGTAACAGCCAAAAGTAGTAATAAAACATGCTAAGTCTGAAAAATAGTGAAGAAATCTTTCCTACTAAAAAAAATGATGAAAATCAGCGGCTTTTTTCTCGCTTAAAGGTATCTCCCTCCACAAATTAAATCAGGCAACAATTTTTGGTCTAATTGTCTGATATTCGTATGCGAATATATGTGGCAAATAACAAACCAAATTTCCGTCCACTTCCCGTTATTTCGAAACGTCTTTTTTACGACATTCACGAACTTTGCCGTCTTCATCCGTCAATGTCGCCTTTCTCAAGCATGATCTTTGCACTGGTGGGTGGTAGGTTAGCTAGAGCAAGTCGAGGATCGTTGTTGCATCGTCAAAGCAAAGTGGATATTGTGCTCTGAGATACAAACACACCCAAGTTTCGTAGCGTAAATATTTCCACGCTATGTCATTCCCGAAAGAAAGCTTTTACAGCCAATAGGGGGGTTGAAGTGTTTCCTGCGTTCGCGTGACAGCTAGTGTCGAAGCCAGAGGATGAGAGTGAAGCAAAAAGCCTGCATACATACGCACACACGCGTAGGGATACATACAAATATATATACTCTCAGCACGTGTCTCATGCGAAAGCAGCATAACATTCGCGTAAAGAGCTTTGGAATTCGAACCAGATGGTTTCAGCTGTTTTTACGATTATTCCACACGTCTCATCGCCATCCTCGTTAAGACTTCACTAGCAAAACAGCGGCAGCCACTGCTAAATGTAGGGAAAGTAAATTCGGCATTTTTAGGGTGGGTTAGCAAATACCAAAGCCTGACATGTTCATCCTGTCTGACCGTCTGCCTGTTTAGTTTATCTGTTGAAGTTCCTCAAAAGTCCGGCAATTCAAAATTTGCAAACATTTTAAATTGCGATTTTAAGTTTAATCTCCACATTGTCAGCTTGAATGGTATTGCTTTTTTTATTATCGAACTGACGTTTGGTTTTGAAAAGCAAACTAGAATAAAACATGCCTACATTCAAAGTACGAATACCGATGAACTCTCGCAAGTAAATCTCGTTCTTGGTTGTCTTAAGGGGGGAGATACCTTTAGGCAAGGAAAAAGTTTCTGATTTTCATGATTTTTTAAAGGGGTCTTCTCACTGTTGACGCTAAAAAAAGGCTTTTTCATGCATTTTTTGGATAGGTTTATATTATAGATATTGATATAAAAGTTGTTACACTTAATAAATACACTTTAGAAATGGATACAAATTCTTTTAAATGTATTTATGGAATAAACTTCAAGTCAAACACACTTGAAGCGCGTTTTTCTCGAAACAACGTTTTTCAACGGCTTGTTGATAAAATCGTCAAAACTACTGAACCGTTCCTTTTGTAATTTTTACCACATATTCTTTAAAACTATAGCTATAGGGCATGTGAAGAATTTTTGTAAATTTTGATATTTAATATTTTTTTTGCCAAAAACGGTGAAAAAACACGTTCTTTTTGTTTTTTTCGAAAAATGTCCGCCATTTTATTATTTTTGCATATATCAAAAATCGTAGCGCTAAAGCCATTAACATACTGAATCTAAAACCGTTCGATTTTTTTGTTTCGGATGAGCCATCTCCGAGATTTCATCAACAGCGCAGACTTACAATTTTTTAGGACACTTTCTTTACTACCATTTTCGTCTAAAAATAGCGACTTAAATAAAAAAAAAATTTAAATGTATTTCGAAAGTGTATTGAGTGTAACAACTTTTATATCAATATCTATAATATAAAGCTATCAAAAAAATTCATGAAAATAGCCTTTTCTTAGCGTCTAAAGTGAGAAGACCCCTTAAAGTAAAGATTTCTTCACCATTACCATTCACCATTACTACTTTTAGCTGTTACATGGTATTTTTTTATTAATCTTTGAAAATAGCGGAAGTATGGCACGGTCTTCTAAACGGGTTGCGGCGGATGTTGTCAGACGGCGTGACGTATAGCGTCGGCGGGATTAATCCGAAAAAGCAACGACAATTTTTCGTTCATTAACTCTCATACGCAAAATATGAACCAAGAAAAAGTGAGAAGTGTCGAAAATCGAGGAAGTGGCAAGTTTTGAAACGAAAAAAGTCAGTTTTCCAAAAAAATGCTACATTTTGCTATCAAAAACTACTTTAAAAAATTTTTCAAAAACATTTAGGGCCCTGTTTTAGCCAAAAAGGTTAAAAAAGATTTATACCAAATTTCATCTGAATTGGTCGATTAGTTTTTTAGCTATACCTCACGCCAGTTTTGAAAATGCAGTTTAGAAGACCGTGCCATACCTCCGCCATTTTTAGAGAAAAAAAATACAACGTAACAGCCAAAAGTAGTAATGAAACATACCGTGAGTCTCAAGGATGGTGAAGAAATCCTTCCTTTTTGAAAAAATCATGAAAATCAGCATATTTTTTTCTCGCCTAAAGGTATCTTCCCCCTTCAAGAAATGTATTGTTTTTGAAAATATTCTCTTGAAGCTCACTTTTATGGGCTTTGAGTCCATTTCGATGTTCATGCTGAAGCTTCCATTGTTTCGTCAACGTAAGTGGATCAAATAAAAATTTATCTCATCTCGGTGACGTCGTTCTACCTTGATAGTTTTTTTCCTTTCAATTTACGTCTCAAAATGTCTCGTGAACAAAGTACCCTTTTTAGTAGCAAGAGTGGAGAGCGTTTTTAGGATCAGGTGGCGACGATGAGGCGTTTGGATCGTTCTTCTCGGATTTTATAGCGAAGTGCTTTCAGAAGCGAAGAGATTCCCGGGCGTTGATTGACACGAGGCTGCGAAACGTAGTGGGTTTTTCCAAAATGTTTCCGTCTGGTACTAACTCGTCGATGTTGCCCGGGATAAGGCATTGACGCGCATTCGAGATGCTGCATAGGTCCAAGCGAAAGCTCACACTCCGTCGACAGAAACGACACGTTCAGACGGAAATCTCCATCTGATCACAATGCAACCTGGCTCGAGGTGCTGCGGGATTTTCCCGGCGCTATTTCGGCCATCCTTTTTTCAATTAAATAACAAAATTGGCTGACATGAGCTCTTTGCTTTCACGGATGTCCGCTGCAACGTCTTGGAGTAAATAAAAACCAGCTTCGCAGCGACAGCAATGTGGCTTTCGTGGACCCGGAAATCATAATGGGATACAGACGGTCTCAGTGTGACGATAAAATTATGACATACGAGCCTAAAAATTCTGTTGGATCCTGCTCATTGAGGGGCTACATCTACCTAGAGGCCCGCAGAAGGCCGAATTCCGAATTTCTTTTCCGGTAAACGGTTGGGGAAAAAGAAACGCATGTTTTCACACAAAGGTACATATAGTGAGAGCCTTTAAAAAAAATTACCAAAAAATATAGAAAAACGACGAACACATGGGCACCGGCAAATGATGACATTTTTTCGTGACGTTTGGCGGTGGACACTGTCCAGCTTAAACGGTCCATCCGAAATTTAAAAACCAAACGGGTTATTCAAGTTAACAATAAATACCAGTCGTTGACGATCGCCGATTATTAAAATAATTTTTTTTAACAATGTGGCGACGAATTGAACCTCGAGCATACAAAATCTATGAAAAAGGTCGTTATTTTTACGAACCTATAAAAAAATGAAGATCGATTTGAAAAAAGGAAGATCGTCAACGACTTTCAAATGTTTCTCGTCGAATCTTCTGTAAATTTGGAAACAATCCATCAAGTGGTTTTCGAGATATCATGTCCACCGACTTTGAAAACAGTGTTTCGAGAAAAACGCGTGTAAAGTTTGAAGTATGTTGCTACTACAGCTCGCCGGGCCGACTGTTAGAAGCTGTAGCTCACTCGATTTTATGAATATTTCAATGAAATTTTCAGGGAATATAGCTGAAAGGTGATACCATCCAATAAAAATATTTTTGAAAAATGCCTTTTTTTGACCCACCTAGGTAGATTTAGCCCGTTGACACGAACGGTTTTCGTACATTTTTGTCCACGCAATTTTATTTTTATCTTGTTACGGAAAGTATCTATGTAATAAAAAAAAAATAATAATTAGCCATGACATACAAACATAGAATGTAGACGGATTCATTCCGAGTTGCAGTTCAGCGTGATAGGAGCGTAACCGATTTTGAGACTGTTGGTAAGGTGGAGATACTAAAATTAGCAGAGATCTTCGAGGGTTATAATCCCAGACGTGAGGTCTTCATAGCGTCGGGGACGCAGGGAAACTGGCGCTAAACCAATTCTAATTCATCGCCAATTGACGGAAGTGGTGCAGAGAGTTTACAGCTGGTTGTACGGAAATTCACTACGAAGACGAAGAAATTCACTCTCTCAAAGACATGGCGGCGAGCTGGTATGACATGGACATACAAAAACTGCCACCAAAATGGCGATTATGTATAAAAATACATAAATGTTCAAACTTTAAAATGATGTAAACATCATCGAAAATGAACCTTTTTTTTATATTTATAAAAAATAGGAGACCTTACTTTTGGGATTATTCTCGTATTATACACGATCGAGAGCTGAGCGTGAGTCTCGTATGGATGCTAGAAGGTGTGCCTGTTACCCCTGAAGCGAATTTCTCTGCTGCCTTTGAATCTTTCGTTCCCTGTGCGCTTGCTTTGTTCAAGAACATCGAGAAGATAACTTGCCATCCACGACAGTAAACTATTTATCTTTTTTATGTTCGAGCTTGAGAATATTCTCAAAATGGCCTCGAGAAATAAGTTAAACTCGATAAGTTCTGCTCTTTGGCTTGTCAATCACGCCATTCTGTGCCGCGATCGATTACTCGCCGAAGGTTCAATCTGATCTGCTTTGAAAATTTATTTCATTAATGAGCGCATCATGTGATACTGATTTCAATACTATGGAATAATAACTACAACTCTTATTTTTTATTTGTCAGGAATGAGTAATATATGTTTCGGTATAAGTATTGTTGCTTTGGAAGTACGAATTGAATAGAATTTAATTTACTTGACAATTGAAGAAGATCAACATTCCGTCATTTTTAAAATCCCTTTTGTCAGTGATTTTTGTTCTCGTTATTCATTAAGTTTGTAGTTTATTGGCCTATTTTTTGGATACGAAAATTTGCTGATTTTCATGAATTTCTTTTAAAACAAAGGTTCCTTCAAGATTTTTCAAAACTGGTGTGACGTATAGCTTCAAAACTAATGGACCGATGCTGATGAAATTTGGTATTAATCTATCTAACCATATCGTCTTAAACATAACCAGAAATGTTATTGAAAATTAAAAAATAAGTGTATTTTATTGCAAAATATAGCCATCTCTTTCGGAAAATGCAATCTTTTCAATTTTTCAAAGCGTATAATTTCATCGTTCTTCGACATTTTTTACTTTTTCTTTTCTTTTACAAAGAAAAGAAAGTCTTTGCTTTATAAAAAAAAAATCAGTGATTTTTTCCTCTCCTAGAAGTATCTTCCCCCTCAAGGAATCCCTTTATTTTGTAATTATAAACCAGCTCCATTATATGATTACTTTTTAATTATGGTTTAAGAGGTTCAAGTTTTAGCCAAATTTTGAATTTTTCAAAATAAACATCGCTGTGCATTTTTTAAATAAAAGGCTATGGAGAGCTGCAAATTAAGACTAAAGGAGACGATGTGAATAAAAAGCCCTCATTAAATTACTCGATGAGGAAAGAATCGATCGGTAATTATGGACGATAATTTAGCTCGTCTGTTACTGCACTGTTGGTTCTTATGCCCCGTGCCATGTTTTTTAATTGCGAAAAGTGGCAAATTAAAAAACCAATTAGTTTGTGGAACTGAGTAGTTCCACAAACAAAGTAAATTGGTAATGCTAGATTGTGTGCAGATATCGATATAAATTATAAACGCAACCGTTCTGGATCATCGCTTGGAAAGGTCTCACAGTCATAATTTAAAAAATTGTTATGATTGATCTTTCAATTATTGGATAATAAAATGGAAGGTTTTGTGTGCGTTGCAATTCCATATTTAATTGAAAATAATTCATACAAATTAATTTTCATTCGACTCTTCTACCGTTTTGTATGGTGAGCTCCTCCATTGTCATCGAGATACACATTTGATCGATGAGATAGGAAATAAATCATTCGAGTAATTGTATTTCCGGGTTTCAATTATCACCAAAGCGTTAAGTACCTATCCCATATTCTTTTGCGTATCAATAATGTTATTCCCCCCCCCCCCCCCCCCCTCCTCTCGCTCTCTCTCTACCTCTCCCTCCCTTCCTCTGTTTACCATCATCGTTCGGCCGAGAACATTATTCTTTCGAGCTTGTGCGTCAAACAGCGGTGATAAAAAGCGGACGTTAAAAAACCCGTAATGACAAAAAAAGTAACGTTTTCTTCATGGAAATCGCGACTATACGCTATATCAACATCATTCTTCGAGTAAAGTACACACGAACTCTCAATCTAATAAAAAAAACCTTCCACATCTGAACGATAAAAATAACTACCATAAAAAAATATGGCTGTCATGAAATATTTTTACCTCAAGCGAAGTAAACATTCACTGGAAGAAGTATTTCACCGTGTTCAAGGATTCGGAAACGACACTCACCGATATAAGCATCAAGTACTTATTCCAATAAGACGATGTATATTTTCCAAATTTACTGTTGCTTGAGCGACAAGTGATCATAGTAATTGGATTCACCTTTTGTAACTTTTTAATTAATTATTCATTTTTTCAATGGGAATTAATTGAACCATGATATAATTCTTCCCGTATCATCGGAGAATTTTTGCTGATTTTTTCTTCGTGCATATAGTATCCGAACAACGATCCGAATCAGGATTTTTTTGTCTGAAAAATATATTCGTAATTTTTCAGGTAAACCTTTGATTTATTCAGCAAATTTGTTTTTCGCGCACGAAAAACAACTAGTACGAATCGTATACTCAATGCGATCTGTGGGGAAAAGTTCTCTATGTACACTAGTGGAGTTCATTCTGGACACTCTTAATCAAAATTAGCTTTCTTTTTTAAATTTATTTTATTTTTTATTTTTATTTCAATTTAATTTAATTATTTATTTTTATGTTAAGGAGGTACACTAGCTTCAGCAAAATGGTGATAGATCAATAAAATTTGGTGAATATATTCTTTAGTATTATTCATGTAGATACAAATTTCTTCAGATTTTTTGGTTGTGCCGTTTTCTTACAAATAATTCACAAGCGTTTATTCTTATACCCGGAATATATACCTATATCTATAAAAACGCTATGCTTATACACGTGAACTTCAATGTTCAATTACTCGATAACGGCACAATGAAAAAATCTGAAAAAAAGTTGTATTGACATATATAATACTAAAGAATATATTCACCAAATTTTATTGATCTATCACCATTTTGAAATTTTACCATGGTTTAGCATGGCAACATTGTATGAAACTGGTGTACCTCCTTAATATTTGTGCAGTAAATGTATATTATGCTAAGCCGAAATGATACGGCAATGTGTTTATTTAAATCTATAATGTTTCTACTTAATACTTACCATAATAAGCTTACTTTCATAAGGATATAAAACATAAGTGACTATAACGTAAAATTGATCAGTGAATGTGAAAATAAAAAAAATTAAAAGTGTCCAGAATTAATTCTACTCGTGTATATACACCCGCATACATTTTTCCGGCGGTAAAGGTAATGCAGTTCTTGCGTTGTGGTTTCGACCTTATCAACGCTTCCGGCCGTATGCCGGAAATAAGTTCCCTATCGTAGTTGTACGATGAGCTTCGCAAGAGCAGGTCAGAGGCCAACGTACATTTTTCCGCATACACATGTTTCGCATACGTAGTTTGGATCCGGAACATATTGAGAATACCAAACAGATGCTAGAAAAAGCTTTAACATGATACAGAATGATAATAAATTGTCGACTTGAATGTATATATGAAAATCTCGACAGACGACGGCGCAAATAATTCAGCAAATAATAAATAACGAAACTCAAAACATTCGGTATGGCGAGAGTCAGAGGGTTCAAGGGAAACATATAGATACGGTCTGTCTATTTATATCTTTGCATCTTAAATATCTCGTTGAATCGATCATATCATAAATTACTGATCAAGCACCATTTCTCTGCTTGGTTAAATTAGTTCAGTAAATTCGTTTCCTACATGTCTTCGTATTTAATTGAAGATCTCGTAAATGTCGATTTGTATTAACATTTTTTTTGCTCTAAGAAGATTTGGAAGTATGCAAATAAAAATAGCTTCAATTAACAAATATCCCTCACATGGTCGTAATAAAAGTACGTTTGACCCAAGTAGATGTTTTGCCAAAAAAATCTTCCGCCTAATGAAAATACGTTAAACGAATGAAAAACAGCATAGAGAAATGTAAACCTTCCAAACTAGAATCCAAAAAAATTCTTTACTCAAATTTATTTGAACCATTTGATCATTTGGCGCGTTAAAAAAAATATCCTTGACATTATGGAATAATCAATGCAATGGATTACAAAATTAATGTGCATAAAGCGACGGTTCTCTCTGATCAGTATATTACACGAAAAAATTCACATCCCTGCCGCGTGCAAGCCTCACAGTGGATAACATCTCGTTGTACCAAGTGCCACTTTTATCCTGAATTGCGAGAACTTGAGTGGCGAAAGAACGGAGAATCAGGACGACCGAAAGGGCGATAAAACGCGACAGGAAGGGGAAAAGTCGAGGGTAGGTCTCGACGTTCACTCGCAAGGGAGGGAAGGTACAAAACGGTGAAATTGATGAAATTTCCTTCGTCACATTTTGATCTTTCCCAATCTTCATGAGCGATTGAATTCGCGCTCATATTCGAGTCAAATATAGAGCTGCAACGTGCCTGGAAAATTTTACGGGCAATTATAGTAATGATGAAGGGCCCTTAAGGAGGGAGAGACCTTTAGGCGAGTAAAAAATTTGCTGTTTTTCATTATTTTATTTTAAAGCAAAGTTTTCTTCACCATTTTTGAGACTTAGGGTCTGTTTTATTACTACTTTTGGCTGTTACATCGTATTTTTTATTTATTTATTAATCTTTAAAATGGCGCATAGCTAAAAAAAAACTCATCGACCGATTCTGATAAAATTTGGTGTAAATCCTTCTAACCTCATTGTCTGAAACATGACTCTCAATGTGTTTGAAAATAAATAAAAAAATATTCTTCTATTGCACAATGTAACCGTTTTTTCGAAAAATTCAATCTTTTTGTTTCAAAGCGTACCATTTCATCGATTTTCAACATTTCTGACTTTTTCTTAGTTCATATTCTGCGTATGAGTGTCAATGGAAGAAACATTTTTGTTGGTTTTTTTTCAGACTAATCCCGCGGACGCTACGTGTCACGCCGTCTGACCACATCCGCCGCAATCCGTTTAGAAGACCGTGCCTTACCGCCGCCATTTTTAAAGATTAATAAAAATAAAAAATACCATGCAACGGCCAAAAGTAGTAACAAAATATGCCCTAAGTTTCAAAAATGGTGAATAAATATTTCCTTTAAAAAAAAATCATGAAAATCAGCAATTTTTTCCTCGCCTAAAGGAATTTTCCCCCTTAATGCAGGACCGGTAGTTACGTAGCCTTCAAATTTCAATATACTCTGACCCCGCTATGTTCCTACCAAGCTCGAATTCGCCACGTATTTTTTCAACTCACTGAAAACTCTCTTCAGTTTATTAGTTAAATAAAAAGCATCTGATTCTAAAAGAAACGAATCATGTTTTCGTGCCACATGTGTAGGTTCGCCGAAACAGAATACGAGTTCGTTCTCGACCCAATGGAGTCGTCAATTTGAATCATCAAGAAAGGCCGGCTCGTCGGATACCTTGAGGAAAAAAAGGACAGAGATTCGAATTTTACGGCAAACCGGCGTGTCCGTAGCTCCCCAAAGGCGCAACAAGGCACAGAAGTCCACTATATCAAGCATCCCATCCCCCAAAAAAGTACACAAAAACGTCTAGAGATATCTCTTATTCTCGGTCGCTTCGTCAAGGTCCGACGAAAACTCTAACCCTATATATGCACAAATTTATATTTCCCGAGGAAACAGCGAAGGGTTGAAAAATTGTGGAGCGAGGGTAGAAGGAACGTGGGAGGAGAAAAGATGAACGCCGACCAGGGGGGGGGGGGGGTCGAGGTCACCAGGAGTATATGTTTTATGTATAAATTCCAAAAGAGACCAACTGGCGAAGGGTAGCATCTTTTTGTGCGTGTATATTTGCACGTGTACATATATCCCTTCGTCCCTTCGCACTACTGCACCTAGGCGTATATATATGGCCGCAGCCTATTTCAACTCACATCAGCAATGCACAAATTCCATTTGACAGGGCAAGTTGAATTATCACTATTTTATCAGCATGTTCCCAACGTTCCCAACATTAGGGTCTTTCATCTTGTCGTTTACATTTCCTCTCGACTCTCAGCCTGCTCAAATATAGATTGTGAATCATTTATGCGAAGGAAAGATTGAACATTTTTTGCTAAGTGTTCATATGCCTCTCGTTACGGGATATTTTCGTTTTTAATGAAACAATTATATTTTATTTTTCATTTAATTATACTTTATTTTTTATTTCATTATATTATATTTTTCTGTAGTGAAGAATACCAATTCCATGTACCTTCTGACAATGAGTTACATCGTGCTGTAAAATGGGGTCACTTTGAACAGGTTTTGGAAGTTTTTTGTGGGTAACTTTTTTTTGACATCCAAAATTCCAACTTTTTTTGCTCCACTAGAACAACGTGCCCTTTCGCTATCAAATGTATAAGAAAGTCAGGCCACACCACTGCCCACAATTTTATAGTTGTTTTAAAAAAAGTGTCAAAGTAACCTCGAGTGCGGGGTTTCTTTGACAAGGCATTGAAATGCAACTTATGTTGAAGATTAAGGGTTACTTTGACATCATTTTAATTTGAAAAAATGATATTTTATGCATTATACATGGAATTAAATTAAAAACAACGACTTTCTACAATCAAATTGTCATCTTTATTGAGGCGTCTTCTCACTTTGCAATTTTCAAAAAATCGATTTTTTTAATTACATTTTTCGTACACATTTCCAAAAGGATCATGCTAAAATTTTATAAAGATCGGGGGAGTCTAACTATATTTTTGTGTGACCTTTACTTCACTACCTGAGCACGTTCATCTGCTCGTTGAAAACTTTAAACGCGTTTTTTTTTTCGAAACATCGTTTTTCGACGGCTTGTTGATGAAATCTTCGAGACTATTAACGGATCCTTATGAAATTTCAACCACATATCCTTTACAACTATAGCTATAGCGCATATTAAGGATTTTTTACGTTTTAATATTTACAATTTTTTTGCCAAAAACGATGAAAAAACGTTATTTTTTGTTTTTTCAAAAAATGTCCGCCATTTTGTTATTTTTGCATACTGAATCTAAAACCGTTTGATTTTTTTGTTTCAGATGATCCATCTCCGAGATTTCATCAAGTGCGCAGATCTACAATTTTTTGGGACATTTTTTTAACTACCATTTTCTTCTATAAATAGTGACTGGAATAAATTTAAGAAATTTAAATGTATTTTTTAAGTGTATTTATTGAGTGTAACAACTTTTATGTCAATATCTATAATATAAACCTATAAAAAAACCATGAAAATAGCCTTTTTACCGTCTAAAGTAGAAGACGCCTTGAGGAAACATTTTACATAAACACATCAAGTACCTAGGCTACTATTACAGGCATTTAATAAGTCTTATAATTATCATTGAGATCAAAATGAACTTGAGCAACATTACAATCAACTTTGGCAACATTATTATAAACTTGAACAACAAGTTTGAGCAACAATAGAAAAAAAAAGGAGAACGCTCTGTAAGAGTAGCCCCAAAAACTGTCAAAGTTACCCTTCATGTCAATTTAACCCCGTTTTACGGTCACTTCTGTTTGGACATCTAATATTCAGCCAATCGGCCCTCCCTGGGCCTCAACGGGATCATATCATGCAGTATATAGCAAGGCGATTCATCGTCTCAAACAATGACGTCCCGTCATCTAGTACAATAGGTGTATCAAGGGACAGCACTCACGATGGTGATTACGTGCACAAAAGACGCCTATGTGTGGTATACAGTTTCGGCAAATCGTGCCATACGTAATCCCTGCTTCACGAGGTTACAAACAAACGAAGAGTACCTTGTATTACGTATAGAGGAGAGGCGAAACCGAATGAGGACGGAAAAGCAGCCTGCAGGCACAAGTAGTGCACAGAGCTTCAAGATGCTTGAATTATATCACAACTTCGAATTCACGATCATTCATATTTCATTCAATTCATCTTTCGGCAAAGATTCAAGCGAATCTCGAAATGAAACGCTTCGAAAAGTAAACAAAAAAAAACTTTTTTTTTTCCAATTCAAAAATACTCTATACGTGTACCATTATATTGTAGGGTACAACGTGAAGGATTATGCGGTTTCTATGATGACAACATTTTAAGTTCTATACAGTCGATTCGTGTGTGGGTATCATCGGTATCAAATGTACATGGACGGTATTAAAAAAGGAGGTTAACATTTTTACGAGCCCTTCGCTATGGATAGAGCACAATCGAATCTCGTTAGCGGTCGCTTCAAGTGGAAAATCGATTTTTCTCAGAGCATACTATATATATATATATATATATATATATATATATATAGAACACAAAATAGACGGGATGTAAGTGGGCCAAAGGGAGAAGGGAAGACGGCACCGTATGAACAAGGGTGACGTTGAGAAGGGTCGACAAAGAAACAAGAGAGAGAATCCCGTTTAAAGGGATCTCCACTAAAGTTACCGCTGTCAAAACTCAAGGGCGGCGATTTTTATGTAGCAATGAGAGCCGCACAAGCGGTAATTCATAGTTGAATAAATTGTTCAGAACCATCTGCGTTGCTTTTCACTTCCTGCACTCTGCAATCCGATCGACTATGTACGACAGGGTGGCGCAAATTTTAGCTCTACTTTTTTCACTTTTCTCACCATCTGATTATGTTCTTTAAAGAAGAAAAAAAATTGTCGCCGAAGTTGCGAGCTGTCAAAAAATATTTAGAGGTCGCTCAAGCCGCCCAATAATTCAAATATTCATTAAAATCGATTTCTTTCGTCCACTTCTCACCCATGAATTTAACGCTTTATAATTCAAAAATTAACCTCGCGAAGGCTCTAGCCTGCCAATGAATATTTAGTGGTCGCTCAAGGTTTCCGAAGTTTACCATTTCCGCCAAAAAATAAATCTCACATGCACTATAATTCCTTGTAGCATGACAAAGAAAATAAACAGCGAAGTATTACATTTTCTGAATAATTTATTATAATAATTGGTAACCAACACCAATTAGACGATATGTGTTATTGTGTATTATTGTATTATGACGTCGTTCGTCACAGAGTACCGCTACGATTGGTAAGCAGTTTGACTAACGAGACCAACAGTGGGACGCATTTCGATTCGCTAAAAACAGCTGCCATTTCAGTTTTACGAATAGAACGACCTATAATTTTGTTTGCGGACAACAGTCTTAATTATTTTATGAGAACAAAGATTATAACTCTTGGGTTAGAAGTGTGGGGTAAATTTGAAAAATATATTTCTAAAGAAAAAAGGATCCATTGTTTTGAAAACTACACAAAGCGTCAAATTTATGAGTAAGAATAGTACAAAAAATTGGCAGAAATTGGAAATTTCGAAGCTCTTTTGCGACCACCAAATATTCATTGGCCGACTAGAGCTTTCGCGAGGTTAATTTTTAAATTATAAAGCGTAAAATGCATGGGTGAGAAGTAAACGAAAACAAATTTCGATTTTTCAATTTTTGAATTTTCGAAAAGCCTGAGTGACCTCTAAATATCCTTTGACCTTTGACTTTTTTTTTCTTCTTTAAAGAAGATAATTGGATATTGAGAAAAAGGTAAAAAAATGTAACTCAAATTTGTGCCACCCTACTGTACAAACTGCAAATCTCCCAAACAATTTAAGTTTTCCCGTCAAATAATTTCGGAAATACCGATGCTCATTCGTTCTGAACAATTTACACGATCAAGCTATGCAGATTTCATTAGCAAGTCGGCATTAACTTGATTGACCATCAGTGTCTTCAGCGCTACTATATTTATTCCTCAAACATCAATCCTGTCAGCTCGAGCCCATTTGCATAATTCGAGAAAATAACACGAGGCACCAAAGACAGTTATGTATTTGTTATATGTTAAAACTATTTTCAGACTGCGTGGGGAAAAAAAACGATCGAGGCCGTACACAGCGGAAAAAGTGCAATTTTTTAAAAAAAGGTCTCGAACGATCGCAATCTACTTGGCGAGCCCGCGCCGCGGCAATGACAGCGACGACGGCGACGACGACGATGATGACGACAATGAGGACATCGACGAGAGTCTAATCAACTTATCGCACATCCCGTAATCGATCGTCCGCGAGAGGCTTGCACCGCGAGTTTGCACACCAACCTACTGCATCATCAGGGACACGATATCGCTCTTCATCTAGTGCCAATGTCGAGTGCAATATGGCTTTCTCATTTATTTTCGCTTCCTTCGATCTCCCACTTATTCAGCGTGTCGAGCGTTCGAGTCAAAAGATCAGCTGCGATATGCGAACAAGTAGTTTTTTCAAAAGAAGTTTAGGTTACCTCAACTTCGTTTTTTTTAAACCTTGTTTGTATGTTCGCAACACTTACCTTACGTAAGTGTCCCAACACTCGATCTGTTAAGATGTCACGAAAGTTGTTATATTTATATTTATATCAAAAATAGTTTTCCGCCCGCGGCTTCGCTCGCGTAGACTTGTGTTAAATGCTCCTTAAGGGGTAAGGCCACTTTTAGAGACCGAAAAAAGGCTTTTTGGGGATTTTTTTTTTCAGAAAAACTACAAATTAAATCGGGATTTAAAAAAAGGGTGTTTATCATACAGATCAGTGACTGTATACAATAATTTTTTAAGCGATTAATTTCAAAATAGCGGCTGTGCAGCGTTTATCTCAAAACTGCATTTTTTAAGTTGGTCGGAAACATAACTCAGACAATTTTCAACCGATTCACTTGAAATGTTGAATATATCTCGAAAAATACATTGTCTATGGAAGTACGTAGGATTTTTTTTATATTGCATAGTTCATTTGCTATTAACACTTATCTGACGAAATTTTTCATTTTCCAAAAAAAAAAAAATTAACTATGCAATATGAAAAAAAAAATCCTACGTATTTCCATAGACAATGTATTTTTCAAGATATATTCAACATTTCAAGTGAATCGGTTGAATATTGTACGAGTTATGTTTCCGGCCAACTTAAAAATGCTGTTTTGAGATAAACGCTGCGCAGCCGCTATTTTGAAATTGATCGCTTCAAAAAAATTATTGTAAACAGTCACTGATATGTATGAGAAACGCCCTTCTTCGTAATCTCGATTTATATTGTAGTTTTTCTAAAAAAAAAACCAAAAACCCTCGTTTTTCGGCCTCTAGAGTGGCATGAGGCCGTAATGAAATACGCGCCTGAAATGTTTCATTAGGAAACACGTAGAATTGTGTTGAAGAGCATCAATACTACGTTTCGAGTAAATCTGAACAGATATTTATTTTACCATACAAACTTTGCTACCCCCTTTTCCCCTTAATAATTGAATTTCCAAAAAACGCTGAAATTGCATTAATTGTGTTTAGGAGCAGTAATACAAAGTCTCAAGTAAATTTGACCCGATTTTTTTTATTTTCCGTACATACTTTGCCACCCCCTTGCGTTTAGGGGTTGAAGTTCAAAAAACGCTAAAAGCGTGTTTTATTAATAGTGTTGAAGAGCTTTAATATTAAGTTTCAAGTAAATATTCAGACTTTTTTATTTTACATACCAACTTTGCCACCCTCTTTCTCCCCTTAGAGGTTGAATTACTAAAAACGCTGGAATACGTGTTTCATGAATTGCGTCGAGAAGAAGATTTTTTAAATTTCCATTCAAACTTTGCCACCCCATTTGTCTCCTTAAGAGTTAAATTACGAAAAATCCCTTTTTAGTGGGTGCTTACGTCACAAAAACAATCTACTGTCCAAATTTCATGTAATTAGCTTTAAGAGTTTTAGCTCGGCGTTGATGAATCAGTCAGGACATGTTCGTTTATATGTATAGAATACGACAATAGCAAGAGTAATGGAAAGTTGGAATTTTCCTTTTTTTTTAAACCTACACTATAAGTACTTAGTGGCCATTCGTTTCTTTTCATGGCAATCCAAATGATGAAGGAACGTTATTGTATCAATAGCCGGATATCAAAATCCAATTTGATCCCAGAACCCCCCTCAACTTGTCTCCATTACCAATCTGCGATGAATACGAACGATCACAGTGAAAAAAAGAATTTTACTGAATATATTAAATCAATTGGCTTACTTATTGATTTGAACAACATTTATTACTAAATAAAAAACTTTCACGCCTTCGTAACAGCATGTAGTACATTACGATCATGTGTTTTCGATTATTTTGTACTTTTTTTTTATTTCTTTGCACTTACGTGCTGAGAAATCGGCTCGCAACAACCACATACTGATAATCAATCATCATAAGCGTGAATTCATCATGAATCATCATAATCAGAAACGGCGAACAAATTCAGGCTGTGGAGAATGTTTTTCACCGTTCGACTACTGAGTCTACTTAGAATAATCAGTAGGTACTAATATCCCGACACATGGTTGATTATCGGTACCAGACATATTTTGTGTCTACTAATATGCAAACACGCAAAATAGAACTGTAGAAACCATTATTTGCCCATTTGGTTATCTTATCGAGATTCTATGCACTTTTCCAAATGGAAGTGACTATCGACCACATAAGCAATGAGAATTAAATCGACATGGCCGTAATAAAATGTCATGATTCCTTCATTTTCAAGTAAGACATGCGAAAATTAACTTTACTGGAAAATACTCAACAAGTTGAAGAAAATTGAACATCAAGAAATAATAAATCACAAATATTTATGAAAACGTTGTTTTTATATTTTTGTCGAGCAAAGTCTCAGAACGAAATATCTGTGATTGCAGTTTGAGCTATTAGGACATTTACCTCATGCCAAAAGTCACCATTATTAATTTAAAAAAAGACTATTGTCTCAAGTTTCAGAATGAGATATCTGTGATTGTAGTTTGAGCTATTAGGACATTTACCTTATCCCAAAATTCACCATCATTAATTTGAAAAAACGACGAACTATTTTGAACCATTTGAGCGATATTACCATGCTCAAAGGCTTTTTACACACACACTTATAATATTTTCTTCACTTGTTTAATTTACCTGTGATATTTCTTCTGAAAAACAACAATGAGACAAGAACGAAGACAGATCGCACTTTTTTTCATCGCTCAGTCAAGGCTAACCGAAGTTTCTGCTTACCTGGTGGCTACGTCGGCTCCCACGCAAGCTCAGTCGCTGACTCCACTCTCGCTTCGGAAAATCGGCATTGAATGTGTCCATCTCGATGATTCTTACGGTACAAGGCCTTTCGAAGTTTGCAGCCTACTTGGGCCAGGCTGTTATTGGCTTTCAACGCCACTCACAGCTATTATATGATTCCGTGGATTCCATCTGTAACCGTAAATTACACAATATACACATACAAATACATACACAGAGAAAATACTTTTGAATCTCGGAAAAATATAAAATTCTGCTCATTGTCGCGAACGCTTTCTTTTTTTTAAGCAATCGTGCGCCGAATGGGGGAGTAGCTTTGGAAACTTTTGCATGCGACGAAGCATCAAATTCGTGAACGTATTTCAAACTCTTTATTGATGGAGAGTTTTCCGATCGGCCGACATTACCATTCCGATGGACTGGCTTCGCTCAATAGCGATGGATCCAAGCGCATTGATATGCATGTCTATATACGTATAAATATGTACATAATAATACACGGGAAAAGTCATTTTGAAGACATTCGACTTCGTGGACATTCGACCTCGTGGTGGCTGAATGTCCTCATATTCAACATTGCACGGATATACCAGGTTCGGAATAAACTTTATACGTATATGTATGTAGAGAAAGGAGTGAATATCTGAACTGGTCGACGGAGGAGATTCCGATTGCTAATGAATGCTTTTTTTATTGGCGCGTATCGATTAATGGATCACATTCGGTACGATTCCCTAGGTCAGCGATGTTTCAAGTTAATGTACGAAAACCCTCAGAGCTGTTTGACCCTCGTCGTTGGTGTGCCCCAACACTCACTCGGATAAGACTTATTCAATTGGATTAGGCATCACGTGCCCGTCTCACGATGCCACGCATGTATACATGCACTCGGGCAAATCCTATCGTACAATCCGTAAAAAATAGAAAAGTGGGGCCGGGTTGAAATTCCGAACTTTGAATACTCCGACGGTTTGAAATTCCGAAATTTAATATTCCGAAATTCAGGATGGGGCCGGTTTGAAATTCCGGACTTTGAATGATCAAAACGCTTAAAACTCCAAACGAATACTACCCCGAAAGATCAAAACTCCGAAAGGATTTTACACGAAAGACCAAAACTCCGAACATCTGAACACCGTCAAAATAATTCGGCTATGGAAGTTTTTAAAGTTTCCAAATTTACAATAAATCGAAGAATTATTTAAAGATTTTTTTTTTATTAAGAAGTGATTTTGCGTCAATTTTGAAATTTGTCTAGACAATGTTATACGTTCTACATAATGTAGAGTCAGCTGTGTAGACTTTGGCTGGCATGATCTTGACATGAGGGCCGGATTTAAATTCCGAACTTTGAATGCGCCGACGGTTTAAAATTCCTAATTTTAATGTTCCGAAATTACAAGGTTCATCAAGATCATGCCAGGAAAAGTCTACACAGTTGACTGTAAATCATGCAGAACGTATAACATTGTCTAGATAAATTTCAAATTTACGTCAAATCACTTCATAATAAATAAATAAAAAATTAAAATAATTCGTCGATTTATTGAAAATTTTGAAACTTTAAAAACTTCCATAGCCGAATTATTTTAGCGGTGTTAATATTTTCGGAGTTTTGATCTTTCGGGGTAGTATTCTTTCGGAATTTTGAGCGTTCTGATCATTCAAAGTTCGGAATTTCAACGCGGCCCCGTTCAGATTTTCGAAGTTTTGGTCTTTCGGGTAAAATTCTTTCGGAGTTTTCATCTTTCGGGGTAGTGTCCTTTCGGAGTTTTGAGCGTTCTGATCACTCAACTTTCGGAATTTCAAACCGGCCCCATAAAAGTGTTACAGCACGGCATTACTAATTGCTCGGGATGATTTGACTGTCGATTTTTCCCCGGTTCAATCTGCACATTACATTTGCCAAAAAAGTCAAGTCTATCCGTTGGGCGCGCCTTATTATAAATCTCAAACGTATTACAATTTTTCTAGATTATGTCAGCATAAATTTCTAAATTATTCAGCGAAAATTCTTCGAGTTGAAAAAATTGAAAATAACAGTACACATTCCATGCAATATAAAATAACATAACTCTATCCTACACGAAGATGCTGAAATTTTCATTGAAACAAGTAAAGTAGAAGTAAAAAAAAGCTAAGTTCTTATAATAAAATGAGATCGAAAAGGAAACGGTAACTGTTCAAAAACTGATTCATTTTAATTCTTGTATAGGCCAAATGACAACTATTAGTTTGCAAATTGACTGCACCTCATTATAAATCTCGAAAGTATTACAATTTTTCTAAATTATATCAGCATAAATTTCTAAATTATTCAACGAACGTTCTTGAAGTTTAGAAAAAATGACAATGGTCCACATTCCATGCAATATTTAAAAAAACCATAACTCTCTCTTACACGAAGATGCTGAAATTTTCATTGAAACAACTGAGGTAAATTAGTAAGTTTAAAAAAATGGCTCAGTTCTCATAACAAAAGTGAGATAAAAAATTAAACGGTAACCGTCTGAATACTGATTTATTTTAATTCTTGTATAGGCCAAATGACAACTATCAGTTTTCAAACTGACCGCGCCTTATTATAAATCTCCAAAGTATTACAATTTTTCTAAATTCTGTCAGCATAAATTTCTAAACTATTCAGCGAAAGTTCTTCAAGTTTTAAAAAATCGAAAATAATGGTCCACATTCCATGCAATATAAAACACACATCTCTATCTTACACGAAGATGTTGAAATTTTCGTTGAAACAATTGAGGTCAACTAGTAAGAAAACAAATTGCCAAGTTCTCATAATAAAATAAGATCGAAAAGGAAACGGTAACTGTTCGAAAACTGATTCATTTTAATTCTTGTATAGGCCAAATGACAACTATCAGTTTGCAATTCGCACAACTACAGAAAGTAAATGTTTCAGCGAAAAAAATTATCCCACGTTAGTCCTTATCCCATATGAAGAGACCAGGCTTTTTTTAATCAATTAGTTGGTGTCTCGACATTGAATAACACGCTGGCACTGACACTTGTGGATTCTATCCTGATGGTAAGCAAATTGTAATATAAATTCGGTAGGAATGTATTCCTCAACTTATGCCATGATGTGCAGAAGTCCTACCCACATTTATATATATATCTATTTATCATATACGGTCCGACAGAAGCAAACGTTTTTCAAGAGAGCCGCATAAACGATCTTGTAAGACGGATAGATGCATACGAACCTAAATCTTAGTACCGTCGTGCCAAATTGCGTTGAATTCCGTGATATAAAAACGAAGATAGACGAAAGGCATAAAGGCAGCGCGAAAGGGACAAAGATAGTGGGAGAGAAATGGGAAAGGGCAATCGCAGCATTAGTAACCCGAGCGAATCAGATGATATGACTTGATCCTGAATGTCACTGACGGGAAAGATTGCTGAGGTAGTTGATTCTCAGCTGGCACAACCCAAGACTTCTATGAGCTTTTAGCACCCTCTAATGTCGTTATTGCTGTGACGACTCGAATGTCAAACGATAATGTACGTACATTCTTCTTGCTTCTGATACGCAAGTGCAAGACAGCAAATCAGGCAAGAATTTGATCAAATTTTGGCACTGTGTCAACGACTAGAGCAGTGCCAGGCATTTCTTCACGTAATTGATCACAGCAATACGTATCCATTTTTCTCTAAACCGATATGTTGGACCTGTCAATGAAGTCTACTTGCGTTTTATCTTTGCCAAAAAATTGGCAATCATCAAATCACTGATTTGATCACCCTTTTATTAAACTCAAAGTCTTATCAAGAAAATGGAGTTCCATGGGTTGTGATTAAGCTGACGGCAACTATTGATGAATAGAATGCGTAATTAATCATACAAGAGGACAGCTGATACTTAAAAAGTAATTTTAATAATCGAGCAATCGAAAAACTTCGTACTGTTTGGTCATTACCCCACAACCGAATGAGCTTCACACTTTTCGCGCTACGTTGATCTAATGGAGTTTCTGCACTGTGAATGGCACATGGCAACGCAAAACGATTAACCTTCACCTGCACGTTCAATCATTTCTAACAGGGCTTCATTTCCACGAGAGGGAATAAACTCACATTATGCATTAATCAAACATGAAAAAAACCCAAGACTAATTTCGGTCTTCGTGGCTGGTAAATATGGTGTTAATTATAGCAAACACGTGGATATTGTATTGATTTTCCTGAATATCAACAGCCCACACATAATACCACGACGTGCGTACTCCCACTCTAATCAATATTATTAATAATGGTAATAATGCCAATAATAATATCGTTATTATTGCCATGGCTTTAGTAGAAACACACTTTGTGTGATTCGAAATCATTGCGGTCGTAGCAGTATAGCATAACAATTGTAGACAAATTGAATTGTCACCGCCAAAAGCATTCCGAGATAATTTAATGTAGGCGTTGTACCCCGACAGCTGAAATTGTCGTTCACGGGTGTTTAAAGGGTTCAGCGTGGACGGCGACACATTCAAAGTATGGCCGTCGGCTTACGGCTATTAATAAAATGCTGGGGGAAAAAAACGTATATAGATATATGTACGGAATTGTCAATCTTTTTTTCATTTAATCGCGAAACGCTTAACAAATTGAACCTCCTCGTTCGCCGCACCAATTCATTTTCATCTCGCAATTATCGCTCCAACAGATTTCAATGGCATTTCGCAAACGGACAATGGGGCGATACGATCTACTGGTGTGACATTTTTTCTCCCCATTGTCGCCTCTTTTTTCCTTCACTATTTCATTTTACAGTTATCTCATTTACCGGTTCCGACAGATGAAAAAGTCGATCGATCGTCGACAGAAACTTCCGATGCGGGCGAAAAAAAAGAGGCGACTAAATTATCCCGTAGAAAGAAAAAAAAAATAATTGTGACAAACACGAGAAAACATTTATTATTTTAATGGAGCTTCGTATTCTTTTTTCACGGGATTGACCTCAAAAGTAATCGCAAGATACAAAAGTAATCGCAAGATACAAATGTCAAAACACGTTTTATGAAATAAAATCATTCTCGGTATTCGTGCTTTCGAAGCCTGCTAAAAATCAAAAGTACAAGATTTCACATAGTCCACTTTGACATTTTCGCATAATAAAAAAATAATAAAAATGACAATGTAAATATATGCGCGATACAATAATCAGTGGTTTACGAGGTCATACTGTGCAGCTTGAGAATGAAGCAGGTCTGCCACGGAAGCGCTGATTATGTGTCGACACGTTTACCGCGATCTGTCGAGGGGGAAAAAAACTCCCGAGTTTTGTCGCACACGAACACTTTGCTCGGCAAAATTCCGCGTCAGAGAGCGCAAACCATCGTTACAATACGAAGTGTGCACACACACATATATACATTTGTGTATAATAATTCTTATTCGTCTCTCAATGCTAGCCAGTTTAGGAGTATACTGAAGAGAGTAGTCGACACACATAAACACTAACACGAGGTATTCTGCCATTTTCTCCTCTGAAAGTGCTTAATTCATAACCCGCGGTATATAATTGAATTTTATGTAAATCCATGAAAGCCTAGCTTCCCGTGAGAAGAGCTTTTACCCTCTCTGACCCTCCACCTTTCTCTGCGTACATTCACATATAATTTTTTTGTCGGTGTTTGTTTTCAAATTGTTCCGCAGTCACTTATTTTTATTCATCTAGTCCTGGTTCAAATAAAGATATCCTTGGTTTTCCGGTTTTTCAAGCAATGTGGAGAAGCTAAGGTATTTTGAAGTACCAACAATGAATCAAAGTCAGTATTTTTCCGGTATGTAGGCTCTATGCAAGTGGTAACGATTTTTTTCATTCGTACCGAGTTTAGGGGTTAGGCTACTGGTGCAGAAATAGCAGATTAAAGGTAAACTTTTGATTACAACGGTAGAACTGCCAGTAAAATGTTCAACGCGTTTTTCTCGACACTATGTTTTTGAAAACGATGTAGACGATTTTTCGACATCAAATGAACATATTGACTTGACATTTGGTACATTTATTCAGGGTAATAGTAGTTTACTCTTGACCGACGTTTTTTTTCTTAACAATTTTTTTCATTAGTTATTAAGAATAATGCTGTCATTTTACCTCGAAAAATCGATGAAAAAGTAGAAATTTTTTTTTATGATTGAAAAACATTAACAAAAAAAGCTCCGTCGAGTTTTAGGCAATATTATCTATTTTCAGAAAAAAACTCGTTTTTTTTTGTTTCGGATCAACCAAGTGACCAAAATCAAGTGGGGAGCTCGGGGCAAGACGAATACGCGGGGTGAGATGAATCATAAGCCTAGCCACTAAACAGTGTATGCGAGCACAGTGCTTCCGTTGGAGTTTGGAGGGATGGCGGTGAGGTGAATGAGTGAAAGTATCAACTGTGGCAGAAGCACGGGTCTCAAGTGAGAAAACAATATCGATTTTTTTGACAAAACGATGTAATTTTTGGTAAAGTTCAACATCGTTTCAGTTTACATGAGTTGCTGATATTGATTAGAGACAGGTAGGTAAACACAATGAAAGTACTAATTATTAATATAATAATAACTGTTTGTCAGAAATTTTCAAGGTTATTGCGTGATTTTTTGTTAATTCGTTAACCGTCTAATAGGGCAAGATAATACAAGCTATCGCAAACCCGAAATATTTTACAACGTACCACTATTTACGGTAGAAAGGGTGAAATGGAACTAGTAAAGCATTTGGTTTCTCTTCAACCGGTGTTTCTACCAGAGGAAGAAAAAGAACTTACAAATTATCAAAATGATATGGAAGCAAGATCATTCAGACTAATCCTACAGAACTTAGCCGATTGGCTTATCAAATTGATGATATTGAAAATGAAACCACTTTCATATGCGAAAGATGCAAATAATTCGGGTCCCATCATTATCCCAGAGCTGTTTTATCTTGCCCCGCATACGGGGTAGGATGGGAAAAATAAAGGTTTAATTAAAAATATATATTGTATGATACAAATCAGAAAGACTGATTTTTTTGCTTTCAAAATTAAAAGATTAATAAATGTTGATTAGTTCAAAAAATAATTAAAGTTGACTTACTTAAATATGTATTGTTTTATTTGAACATGACCTTAGCGTTATCATCTTGCCATGACTTCCCCTACACCGTTCAGCCGAGACCTTTAAAGGTCCTTCGCGAGATTGTTTATAACTTCTTTAATTATTAATATTTTCCATGAAATTTGGTAAAAACTTTGTTAATGTACATAAAAATAAATGTTCAAACGATTTTTCAATGATCTTACTTATTCCTTCGAAATTAATTTTTTTAACCCTGATTTTCGGGTTGCTACAGTAGCCTAACCCCTTAACTCGAATTCAATAACTCGCCGTTACTACTGTTACTAGTCTATAAGAATGCTCAGCGCGTTTGGGTTTAGCATCTGACAAGCGCATCGCTATTTAACTTTTGACATACAATATGCCGTGGTCTGTAGGTAGCGTGTGCGTATATGAGAACTCATGAGCTGGAAAAATCAATTGAACAGTTCTCCCGGTATTTGCCGATAAATAAAGTTCAGTTCTCCACGAAACATCGCAATGTCGAAGTCTGG
This sequence comes from Ophion ellenae, assembly GCA_963210295.1. Classification (NCBI taxonomy): domain Eukaryota; kingdom Metazoa; phylum Arthropoda; class Insecta; order Hymenoptera; family Ichneumonidae; genus Ophion; species Ophion ellenae. The sequence continues at coordinate 49,363,462 of OY723387.1, forward strand.
TTTTGGCAGGCAAATTATTCGCAACACCCCTGAAACGGAGTTGAGAGAAAAAATAACGTAGCTGTCGGGAACAGCATCGGAGTTCCCACACCAATGGACAGTCTTTGAACTCCCGGAGTTGTACAATAACTTTGTTCCTTCTATTCGGGAAAAATTGCAATGATTGGCGAAAAAATGATTGAGCAGCCGACGAGGAAAATCGTGCGATGTCAACGACATTAGGAACATTGAAAGATGACGGTTTCGTTGCTTCATGAATATTCTCGAACGTATTTCCGGAGACAATAACGCAAGAAACGTAAGCAGCAACTGCGTACAGTTGGATTCTATCAGCTCTTGCATACGGTTACCCAAAACTGCCAACTCCCAAATATGAAGCACTTCTAAACAGGGATCACAATGCGTCTGGTTTGGCCATACGGCATCATTAATTGCATACCTCGAGAAGTGGTTTGGCAAGTTATATGTTATCTCATTCCTTGCAGTTCGTAACTTCACGTACTGACAAGAAACGTCACTTGAAGCGGGATATTCATTTAAACAGGAAAAAAATAAACAATATTGAGGGATTTTTTAAACTAAGAAATAATTATATTACAATTATCAAACTTTAGTTTGATATTACAATTATCAAACATTTCTTTTAAATTAATTCATCATCAAAATGACGGAGCTGTGGCAGAATGTTACAGCAAGGCCGCCGCGGAAGTTGCGAATCGGCGTGCAGTCTAGCTTCCCGTAGACTTTGATTTGCAAAAAAGTTTAAACATTTTTTCAGTTAGAACATGTTTAGTTTTTATGTGACGGTAATTAAAATGAAGAAAATACAAATTTAAGAAAATGCAAATTTAAGAAAATGGCACGCATTTACAAAAAAAAATAACATTTCACGCAACATTTCTGTAAAATGTGGATTAAAAAAGTAGTTTTTTTTTCCGATTTGTCAGAAACAAGTCTCGTAAAGTAGAAGGTACCAACATTATCAATATTTCTACCAAGTTTCAACTCAATCAGTGAGGCCCAGCGTTGACGGGCTGTAACGTTTGAAGTTTTTCGGATTTCGCTTTGAAACTTCAGGAAAATATTCTACATGTATAGTTCTATCGTTTAAAGAGAAAAAAAGAAATCGATTTTTTATCGTTGTCAATGTATATCCCGCCTTCGATTTTGTTGAAACTCATATATGTGATGAAGCATAAAAAACTATTAGACACGTATTTTTTTTTATCTGCGGAAAAACGTTTTTGGGAAAACGAGCCCTCAAAGAAAGGCATGTCACCCCGTAATTTTTTAAAACCTTTTCTACAGTGGATTTTTCATCGCTTTAAATTAGAAAAAAATTGGTTTTTGTTTCCGTCAGATCGGTGGACTGCTTGTATCCACCAATTATTAATTCCGAATTCTATGTTTCAACTTCATTCTACGCTTACGATTCCTGATTCGATCGTGATTCAAAGAAAGAATTGGATTTTTTTATAAGTCAAGTTAACAACGTTAATGGCAGTATTGTTGTGCAGAAATGTAAAAAAAATGGTTTTTTAGAAGTTAATTTCATTATTCTCCAGACCTTTCTGAATGTTGAATTTTTCAGACCGTTGAATGATACTCATAAAATTAGTCGAGTTCTAAAAGTTATAAGGAGTAACTTTAAAACGTGTTTTTTTTCTTCTCGAAACGATGCTTTTCAAAACGGCACCCACCATATTCCGATAACCAATTGGGACATTAAGCTTGGTTTGGCATTGACCTTCAGTAGACTGTTTGCCAACGTCGATAACAGAATTGAGTCGAAATAATTTTTCTGTATACATATAACTCGTAGAATGGTCAGAAAAATACGAAAAATTGATAATCGAAGTGGAACATGCGGCAATTTCGTATATTTTATTTTTTTTGCTAAATCTGGTACATCACAACACTTGATCACAACGCTAAATCACAACACTAAATCACAACGCTAAATCACAACACTCATACAGATTGAGAATATGTTTGATTTTTTTCGGATTCATATAACGTTCACAACACTGGTCGCCACTTAAGGGCGTTTTCCGGGAGGTTTGTTTCCCAAACAAACGTACGAAAGTAGATAATATTTCTTTTTTTTATTGTACATATTCTTGATGGATCAATAAGCATGTGTATTTTTTTTTATTATTCGATCCTAAAAATCACTTCCAAAACTGCGCTCTAGACAACAATACTGCCTTGACCCTTCCTTGACGCACTTATATTTGGCGACGATTTTGATACACTGGATCAATTTGACCCGGATAGTACTTCATCCACCTGCTTCCGGTCACAACACTCCGGTCGGTTTTTATTGAAAAAAATCAGGGATACACGTTAAACATTTATTAATATGTCTGCATAATAAAAATTGAAAAAACAACCAAATTAAACCGTAAAATTTTTTTTTAATTTTCAACTTGGGGAAAGCGATTTACGAAAAAATCATCCGGCTCAGAATGACCCAGTGTGTCAACGTAGGGTCAATCGAAAGTAAAAATCTTTCAATATTCATAATTCAAATAATATCCTCTTACGATGAATTCATTGACGTGAAGATCGTATCAATAATGTTCCAATACCAATGACAGTAATAAGCCATAAGTCCTGCTCATGAATCAATTGACACACCTTACACGAAGAATCGTGAGAATAATCGTGCGGCTCGTGTTATGGCTGGTGCGTTCGTGTTCCTTGGAAGATGTGAGTTAAATAAAAGGCGCAAGGCCGCCAAAGTGGCGATGATGAAGATAACAAAAGCCCCCGAGTCCTATGTACGGGCGGGAGGATGCATGTGTGCCGGATAAAATTTTGCCTGAGCACGCAGCCACATTTCAACCCCCACACACCGTCTGCGATTTGCCGGGAGGGATTCCGCACTAACGAGTCCGTTTGATTCGCGAGTGTACATAACGCTGAAGTATATTATTATTACAAAAGAATAAAATAAATATTGCGGCAAAACATTATCGTTATGAGTTGATGCGGGATTATACCGAATCATCTGCCGGCCTGGCGTGCGACTCCCCGATTTGAATTTCTGTTATCAAGAAGGGACATGCCTTCAGGCGAGAACAAAATTGGACGATTTTCGTTTTTTTTTTTTTAAGAAAGTTTTCTTCGCTATTTTTAAGACTTAGAGTATGTTTTATTACTACTTTTGGCTGTTACGTGGTATTTTTTTATTTAATTAATCTTCAAAAATGCCGGAGGTATAGCACGGTCTTCTAAACTGCATTTTCAACACTGGCGTGACTTATAGTTAAAAAACTAATCGATCGATTCTGATGAAATTTGGTATGAATCTTTCTAACCTTATTGTCTGAAATATGGACCTAAACGTTTTTGAATTTTTTTTCAAAGCGTATTTTTTATGGCAAAATGTAGTCATTTTTTCGGAAAATTCAATCTTTTTGGTTCAAAGCGTACCTTTTCGTCGATTGCCAACATTTCTCACTTTTTCTTGGTTCATATTCTGCGTATGAGTGTTAATGAAAGAAAAATCTATGTTGGTTTTTTTTCAGATTAATCCCGCCGGCGCTACGTGTCACGCCGTCTGACTATATTCGCCACAACCCGTTTAAAAGATCGTGCCATACCTCCGCCAATTTTAAGGGACAATAAATTTAAAAAATACCATATAACACCAAAAAATAGTAATGAAACATATCCTAAGCACGAACAATGGTGGAGAAATCTTTCCTTTTGAAATCATGAAAATCGGTAATTTTTTCTTTGCCCGAAGGTATCTCCCCCTTTAATCGCACGAAACGCCCCAACTGATGCCAACAGATGGTGCTGTGCCTTTATATTAAGCTAGAACCGTAAGGTTCCATCATAGCCAGACGTATACGATTTTAAACAGCAACGGTAGCTCACAGCACCCTGAATACAATTGTCGCGATTTAACCGAGTCTATCCACGTATAACGCTACGCTCAATGCGAAATGTTCCGCACCCCTAACATATTCATGTAGAAAGTTCTACCTCGTTCGATTAAAATTCATGAAAGCCGGGGAGCGACCACAGGGAACTTTCGAAATCAAAATTGCTGCACTAATTTCGAAGAAAGTCATTTGGAACATTAATGACTTATACTTGTCTTATTCGGTGATAAACTTTAGCACGGTAGTTCACCATGTGTATATATGCATTCCAATTTCTCTAAGGTGTCACGTATACGTGCACCCCTATGGTCACTTTTCGTAAATATCATTCCAAGTTTGCAATTTCTGTTCTAAATAGTATCTAATTGCGAATTCTTACCACCTTAAGGGGTAAGGCCACTGTAGAAATTAAAAAAAATCGATTTTTCTTCTTAAAAGATGCCTTAATATCTTAAAAATGACATCCTCAAAGGATTAAGGTGGGAAAAATATCGAAATACTTCTATTTTGAATTTTGCCGCAGCCCCTCTCAGTCCGATGCAATCCGTACCGAAAACTTTAAACGCGTTTTTCTCGAAACTACATTTTTCAAGTCAGCCGGACTCGAACAAATCTTGACCGATTGACTTGAAATTTTAACTGTATATTCACAATTACATTCTGCATAAAAGTACGTAGGATTTTCTCGATATGTTACATAGTTTTTTTTATAAACAATTTTCGGGCGACATTTTTTTGAGAATTTCGAACTATTATTTAAAAAAACGGGCTGTTTTTGCAAAATTCGATATATAAAAAAAATCCTACGTACTTCTGTAGCCATTCACATGGATAATCGAAAGAAAAAAAATGTATTCACTGTAAATTAATAATTGCAGGTGCCGTTGGTCCGGCCGCGCGCCTATTAAAAAAAAAGGCGTCGTCGAAGAAAAGCTGTGCAGCCGCCATTTTGTTTTATATTACTTTGAAAAAAATAGTTTATACAGTTTATGATATGTCCAATAAAGGACCTTTTTCAGAATTTTGATTTATTCCAGTGTCCCGCTGAAAAAGATTCCCAAAATATACTTATTTTTTCCCCCGCTACTGTGGGCTTACCCCTTAAATGCGACTGACTCGTTTTTACTCTTGCGATGTACGTGCAGAGCGGCTAGTCGAAAGAGAGTTTTTCCCTGTGAGAATATTCAGATACTGCTATTTCGATATCGAAAAAGTCAGGATGTAATAAAATACAACTTCATCTAAAAAGACGGTAATTGCTTGAATTCTTCAACATTGACGCCGGTGTGCATTATCCACAGCATCTGGAAAAGATTCGGCAGCGATGTAATAATCAAGCACGTACTCGTACTGCCCCAAGCGGAAGACGCCTCATTGAATATTTGTTTTTAGGAACCAAGAGCCAGTGAGTGATTTGATTTAATTAAGGGGTTATGCCTAGTTCGAAAAGTCCAGAAATCACTTTTTTTCAAAACCCATCTATTTTGACAGTATATCATCTTGTAAATGTTCCCTGAAAATTTCAAGGTGATCGGATCAAAAGTGACTGATTTATAGGCTGTTATGTTGACGCCCGTCGGAACGCTCGGAGTGTCGTTCGAAACTTTGAACGCTTTTTTTCTCGAATACGTTTTCAATACCGGTGACCAAAGTATCTCAAAAACTACTGCGCAATCTTCCCAAAATTTTTAGGGCTCTTTCCAGATTTGAAGGTACAGTATTTGATCGAACGATTTTTTTTTTCGATGCATACTTTTGTCTTGATGAAGGAAAAATGTGAATTTTTTTCGCAAAAATCAAGACTCTCATTTCGAACAAACAACATTTTTTTTTAATTGGATTTTTCTGAATTTCCTCCGATAAATCGTGGGATAAACTGACATACTAATGAAACCTGTTTAATTTTTTTATATTAGATAACCTGGTTCAGAAGACGTTTTCGAGATGTGCTTCCCGGACATGGGCAATAAATTGATTATAATTAAATATTATTACACAAAAAAAATTACAGGGTTCTTCACATGATACTTTTTGACAGACTTAATTTTTGTAGAAATCTATGATTTGTTGTAGAAGTTTTGTAGTATTTTAGGAAATTTCTATGTCATTTTGCCTGGCCTAGTTTCTTATCAATATGATTTCTATGCCTTCCTCATTAACGATTTATGTCTAGTTGTAACAGTCGAAAACGGCTATTTCTTGGGATTTTTTTTTAGGAATCGCGATCATAGATTTCAACAAAAATTAGCTATTTAAAAAAGTATACTTTTAAAGTATAAAAAAATACTTTTAAACATTTCTACACGAAAAAATTACATTGCTCTTCACATGATACTTTTTTAAAGACCTATTTTTGGTAGAAATGGATTATCACGATTTCCTAAAAAAATCCCAAAAGTTTGCTGTTTTCGACTGTTGCAACTAGGCACAACCCGTTAATGAAGAAGACATATAGAAATGACATTGACAGGAAACTAGGCCAGGCAAAATGACAAAGAAATTTCAAAAAATACTATCTCGATACCGCTCAGGCTTAGAAAGGCTTTATCATTTGGGGGAGAATGGTTAAACGTTCGCTGAATATAAAAGTAAAAAATAACTGTGCATTGACTAATATATGCATAATACGTTCACTTGATTTACACATTTTTTGTGATAAAAACCTCGACAGCTTGCCTGTATGTTTGGCTAGTATGAAAAAAGTACGGCATGCCCTATGGCCTTTAGCGTTGGCGTCGAGTTGAGCTTTGTTTGAATGGACGAAAAGAAAATGGACAAAGATAAAAAGTTTTTCGCAAAAGGTATACACAAATTATTTTGCTAAAAGAGGAAAATAAAATAAACTTTGGAAGGCATGTATTCTTGGTATACTTGATGTGACAATATATATTTGCTCGAACTGCAAAAGGGTTTGCAACGACGGCTAAATCCTTTAAAATAATTAACAATGTCATCTTGATTCCTCTCGTTATTTGTTGGATTATTCTCATTAGCTTGGTCTACTTTGTTTTTTTTCATGAACTCAAAGTTATACGCAGTGCTTTTTCATCTTTTATCACAATTTACTCTTCAGTTATTAGATTTTACAGCGTTAATGAGAGGCTGGTGAACGAAGACCTGGTACATTTTTAATCCAACAAAAGATTTCGCGCAATGCAACGTGGCCATAAAAACGACAAATAATTGCTATTGTATCAAATAAAATGTGTAATATTGTGCAAAAGATTTTTAGATTTTTTATCAATTTCATTCATCGTGAAGCAATAATTCGCAAATGCGCCAATCAATTAACTTAAAATATCAACCACTATTACAAACACAGAACGTTTTTTTTTTTCGTTAAAACTTTAACTTTCAAAAAGCATTTTCATCAATGTTCAAAAGTGAATATTCGTTCAATAATCTATTATTTATTCTTCGGCATATCTACTCATTCGTCAATTCCGAGTAATGAGGATCGCGTTAAAATATCACGGTTCGTTCCATTTTCACGCGATTGTAGCATAATGATGACGCAGCCTTGCCACGTGCCCCAGATGGTGCTAATTTGGATCGCAAAAAAATCTGCGCTCAGTGAATTGTAGACGCGCAAAGGAATGTACAGAAGAAAAATGTGAAAAAAACTAACATAACGCAAAAAAAGAATAAAAATGGTGTTAATTAGAAACCCGCGCATTGCTTTCCCATTGCGTTTTCCTCACAGAGCTCCTGTCCTGAGAATAATTTTTTTTCGATATTGGCTTCCGCATATAAAGACTGAATAAAATATACTCATCTATAATAATGCATAAGTAATTATATGAATAATAATTATATGAAAGAACTTTTGTACCAAATAAATTTTTTCCAAAAACCCCTAAAAGTTGCGGAATCTGACCGTTTTCACCGGTTATTTTCAAGCTCGATATTGAACGTATTAATTTGATCGGTGCATTTCCCGGAAACAATATCAAACTATGACGAATTGTTGAACGCAAATAATGTTAAGCTATCACGAATAGGCTAGGCAAATAACATTGAACTATAGTGAACAGCTTCTAATTCATGAGTGCCGTAGCAAACATTCAGATGCTAACAAAAAGTGGAACTTTCAAAACATTCGTAATTTTGTCAGGTACCAATTACCGTTCCGACTATCATGGAATGAAAAAGAAAAACCTGAAACCTCGACAGCTTGGCACATTTCCGTATGCAAAATACAGTTAATGTCTGCCAACGAAGTCTGCGATCAAATTCACGACTTTTAATATTACAAATTGGATTGAGTTAGATATCAATTTTATTTATTATACAATCTTCTTTGCGAGAATAACGAATAAAATGCGAGAAAGACGAAAGAACTCAACCTAAATGTTTATCGGACATTTTTTTCCTGCGGGTAGCTGAGTCGTAATTTAATCGCAAATTCATTCAACTGCGAAACTTCCATCCGAAGTTTCCGCTCCACTTTCGTTGCTAAAAAAAGCCCGAAAAATCTCAAAGTTATTGGAGCATTCGTTTCCTTAGCTTCTCTCGCAGGATATTGCACAGATAAAAACCTACGTATTCGACGTGTATCGTGCCTCGCAGGTACCGGCTGCCTGGTGCGCATGTAGAAAATTATTCTTTGTACGTAACTCAAGAAAAGACGAATGAATTTACGATTAAATTATTCTTCTGCTTCCCGTAGGGAGGAAAACTGTACAATGTACATCGACGCCGAGTTCCTTCCCTTTTTTTTTCACTTTCTTCGTTATTCTCGTAAAGAAAATTGTGTTTATCTTTCATCTCAATACGGGGTGTATCCAGGCGACGAGGAATACATACATCTTTTGGGTGAGGGTATTATTACCGCTGAGACAGACGTAGACTGGCGCCTCTTTGTTGTCGAAAGCGGAACGAAATGGATAAGGACGATCGATGTGATCCGTTTTTTCATTCATGTATGCAGGATACACATAAATGTATACGCATGTATTATACACGTATGTATGTACATCTACGTGATACGGATTCGTATATAGACGACGACTTAACCAAAAAAAAATCAAATTTATGGGTATTTATGTGTACATGGTTGTACCCATATATTTACTATCCTACAGCCATGCCCCTGTATTCGCCTGCGTTGAAATCCTATCAATAGCGAATCTTCCTTCTCTATTTTACGCTTTTTTATTTTCGGTGGTGTCGTGAAAAATCTTGCGTAAGAGACTTAGAAGGATTGACACTACCTTCGTGCATAGGACACGAGCCCACGAAAGACGTGTTCTTTCTCCCTCTTGCATTCTTTGAGAGGGGGAGGAATCCCCTTCTCTCATCCTTTGAGAGAGGGGGCATCGGCGTTCTCATTCATTGACAGAGAGAGAATCCCCTCTCCGCTACCCTGGAAATAACGATCGGTAGAGACAATTTTGAAAAATTCGAAAGTTAGGCACAACCGTTCGTAAATTTTTGTGTGTTTATATATCTGTTCTATAAATTCAATTATTTATCTTGTCATTAATTACACAGCGCAATGCTCAATAGCCTAAATCATTTCCAAACTTCAAGTTATGTTTCTGTGAAATATTCATCAAATTCGATTCAGTAGTTCTCGAGTTATAAACGCGCAAACACACCGACTGGCAGGCACACTTTTCTTCAGATACGATTTTCATTCAGATTTTTCTACTTGTTTTAGTTTATATAAATGATCTGTACAGAAATGTTATGAACATAAGAAAATTACAGACAAAGCACCCCTTAGAATTTGGGCGCAATTTTGAAGTTAAACCGGGGGACTGTTTTGAGATTTTTAGGACGACATTTGAGTGATAATTTTTCATATTGAAAAAGTTCTAATTCCCCAAAAACACTCCACGAGAACTATCCGAGAAAAAATGCGGTGCGCTTCTGGGTCGGGATTCAAACCCGGGACCTTCCGATTGCCGGTCGACTGCTCTGACCACTGAGCTACGCCAGCCCGCTTACCTTACCTTTCTCAGATAGTTTCGATATTCGTAACGCAGCGTTTCAAAGTATTTAAAATGATGTTCGTATTTTATAAACACATGTCCTCTATTCTAGTTAAACCCATGAATGTTAGAATCAGGCAATGTTAATACTGAGAGTATATATTAGCCGTGAACCTTGTCATTCTGGAAATGGGACACAACAGGGGACTGTGTATCAGGATGTTTGAAAGACACTTAAAGGAATATTAAGATATTGCGTCATTATGTGCGTTATGGCAAACCAAGAATAGGTAGTGAAATATCGTTTTAGACTGATACAACTCAATCATAATAATTTTAAATACATAAAATTGGCCTGGGACATCAATTTTCCACTCAGTAGAGAATGACCCATATATAGGTATACAGGGTGCCCCTCTTTTCTCTGCCACCCGAAATCACTCGGTAATTATCGACGTCACAAAAAAATGTTCCAGACAAAAGTTGTACAGTGTGAAGGGGGCCGTCAAATGCGACCAATTTTTTTTTTATTTCGGTGGAAGCGCTGACGCACAATGAGGGTCACTTCACCTTTTTTTAATGGAAAAGTATATTTTTTTCAACCATCTTGTGGAACACCTTAAGCCGCATAAAAAACATTAGAGGGCCAAAGTCGTTCAAGGTCATTCAAGGTCACCTATTAAAATGAAATACAAATCTAAATATCTCGGATCACTACCAAATATTTGGTAATCTAAATATCTCGGATCACTACCAAATATTTAGATTTGTATAATCGATACTGACCTTGAATGACCTTGAACGACTTTGACCTCTAATGGTTTTTACGCGGTTTGAGGTTCTCCACAAGATGGTTAGGAAAAAAGTACCATTCCATTTTCAAAAGCGGAGGTGACCTTCACTGTGCGTCAGCGACTCACCGAAATTTAAAAAAAAATGGTCGCATTTGATGGCCCCCTTCACACCGTACAACTTTTGTCTGGGACATTTTTTTGTGACGTCGATAATTACCGAGTTATTTCGGGTGGCAGAGATAAGCGGAACACCCTGTATATATCATAAAACTGTAAAAGCTTTCGCAAATCGAATTCATTTTTCGAATTCAATTTCGTCGACAAATGCTCACCGCAGTTTTTACGATCCTTTTGGCCCGCCGTTCCTGCATATTCGGCGCGTGGTCTCGTCATGAGTGTAACTATTTATAATCAGCATTCCGATAATACAAGAGTAAATGTTATTTTTGTATCATTGCAATGATTATTATTATTACATATACTCATGAACGTGGGAAATGATCCAGGAGTTCACACAATCCGAACCAACAACTGGCGAATAATGAAGATAAATATGTATATGCACAAGGATAGTTAGGAAAATAATAAACATAAAACCCCCTTCCACAAGAGTATAAACAAATAATTGCTTACTCGTAAAGAAATTAGCGAGAGAATCGCGGGTCTCGCGATGTCGTGCAAATTCGTAAAATTTCTTTCAACCTTGGTACCCTTTAGCGGAGTATTTGAACTGCAACTCATATCCGGAGTATGTTTGAAAGTGATGGAATGCCATTTATATTCGACGCTCGAAAAGCGAAGGGAAGACAAAACTCGCAAATTTGAATCCATTTCAGTGCAGTTCAATCGTGAAACCAATCAACCGACCGTTATTCAATACTATGATACTTAACCACACGTTATGAGCATCTTGATCATGCGTATTACGATAATAAACTGTTTACGCGTGCTGCGAAATCTGCAACTTGCGCTAGAGTGCGAGCAAGTAACTGCGTAACTCGAACCTCGAAACCACAATAAATTCAATACATTGCATCGTTCATATTTTTCATACACGAGAGATGCAGTTTTGTACATATATATATATATATATATATATATATATTTACATATTCTTCAGCGATATCGTCTAATGTAATAAATCAATTTAACCATTTCTAATTACGTTACATTCTACGAGCTAATTAGAGTGTTTTACTGCCATTGTTAACTCTTGTTTTTCCCTATAAATATAACTTTCCCCATTTTTCCCTCCGGGTATTGAATATCAAGAGAACGGCGTTTCTGACAGTTAACGTTACTACACGATTTGTGGAATTTCATGGTCGGCTAATGCACCACAAATTCGATACCTACAGCATGAAATCTCAATAACGCGTGATTATAAAAAGGAACAGAGTGAGGAAATCGCGTCAGGGGGATGGTGATGAGATGGAGAACTTCATCCATATGTGGGACAGATAGTCAGTTAGCGTGTCCTCGTAATCTTATATCAATGACCCTGGCACAACAAAGGCGAAAGACGAGAGCCCGCAATATCGAAATTTAATCCTCACCGATCGAAAAATCGGCGCCGTATGTTTTGTCATATTATTTTCAAAGTTGCATATATTTGCCCTTGGTTACTCTCGAATACTATTATCTTGGATTCAAAGGACTCTGTATTATTAAGGGACGTACACAAATTACGTAACGCCAAATTTCCCAATTTTTACCCCCCCCCCCCCCCCCCCCCCTCCCCCCCCCACACCCGTAACAGAACCGTAACGCCTGGCCGGACCCTCTATTCCGTTACGTAACGGGTGCTTTGTCGTCAATAATTGCGATTTTTTTCATTGACATAACTAATTATGAAACGATCGGGTTTATACTCATTTTATTAAGTATATATTCTTCCAGTTTTATACCAATTTTTTATGGAAAAATCTTTAAAATTTCTTCTCAATCTAATCTAATCTTGAAAATGGATCTTTAAAATCTTAAAAATAAGTAAATAAAAATTCAACAATACAAGCAGTCTTTAAAAGTAGTAATTATCAAAATGTAAAAAATCGGCTACTCGGTGTGTAAGGACAATTTTAGAACTGCCAGAAATATCAAAATTTCTGCATGTTCTAGTTTTAAATTAAGTACTCGGGCGCAATTTTACCGCGGAAAGATGACAGCTTTCCATATAAAATGTCAGTTAAGGGTTAGTTAGGGTCAGATACAATTTGCAGAAAAAAAATTGTTGTTTTGCAATCTTTGTAATCGCAAAACTGCGATTACAAAGATGTAAAAAAAGTCGGTTGATGAATCGTTGAGTATTCGCTGGGACGAGGTCGAAAAAAGTAGTTTCGAGAAAAACACATTCAAAGTTTTCGTTCCGTTTTTCTTGATATCAAGTTATGTTTTTCCTAGAATATTGATACTTACATTAAAGTATCTAGTGGCGGGCGATATGGCGGTTATTCAGCTGCATTATATTTCACAAAATAATAAGAGCCTGCACTTCATCTATTGTGAATAATGTCACACCTGTAGGAACTGAGGGCAACTAACCGGTCGCGCTACCTGTTCTCACTAAAGTGACTGTAACTCTGTCAATTTTTGCACTTGTGAATAAAAATGTTGCCAACATATTTTTCAATATATGTACTTTCGAAAATTAAAAAAAAAATTGTTTTCAAATTTTGCTGTCAACTTTCCGCGGTAAAATTGCGCGCTAGTTTTTCATTCCAAACTTGAACATGCAGAAATTTTGCTATTTCTGGCAGTTCTAAACTCGTTATGTAACGCAAACCTTAAACCCCCCCCACGTATGCAGACCGTAACGCCTGCCCCCCACCCCAATTGCGTTACGTAATTTGCGTACGCCCCCTAGTGTATCATTATTAATTTTGATAATCTGCAAAAATGGCGATGTAATTCACTTCTCAATGTTAAAAGACGTTTTGTGTCGCCTCAAAAAAATTCCTGTAACGAGAAAATATAAACCTGTAATGTGAAACCAAATAATGAAGGGAGGCCACTGGTGTGACGGGGCGAAAAAAGTTATTTTCCCCGAATTTTTGTTGTTGTCTACTACACTATTTATTTGATATTTGGAAAAAAGGTATGGTACTAAAAATACATAGCAATTATTTCGTGGGAAGTTTTATTTTTTTTTTTAATCAACAACGTTATTGAGGTATAATCGAGCCTCTGTATAAAAAATGTGGTCCAATAACGGCCGCATCAATAACTTGATAGTGGTTGGTTTAAAAAAAAAATGAATAAGGGTGCTATAAAAAAGCGTAATTTTGGCAAAATTTTGACTTATATTCGGGGGCTTCAAAAATAGTAAATTTCGCAATACGGCAATTTTGGTTTTCTTGGAATTGAAAATTGGACAATTATAGTTAGAATTATGATTCCGGCCAGGTCGAGGGAAGTAGTTACGCGATAAACACAATCGAAATGTTCAGTACCTATACGAAAATCGTTGCGCTACCTCATCTCACTAAATCGTCTGTAACTTGGTCGATTTTCAATTTTTTAGCTTGAAAATTTTTTCACATATACTTGAATATGTATACTTTGAGAAAATGCAAAAACATCGTTTTTTACCCATCACAGTGGTGCCCCTCCCCCCTCCCCTTAATATGAGCATAATGTTCAATCTATGAAGTGATTTAATACGATATAATTAAAAAAAATTCCTCCGAAAAATATTTACAGCGCTCGATACAAAAATATTAATTCAAAATAGAAAAGCCGAGAGATTTGGTGCCAAAAGTTTGACAAGTCATTGCAAAAGATTGTGAGTTTATTTTTCGTTGCATCGAAAAGTGATCAATTTTACGAGTTTGAGCAGAAAATTGACTTTTCGTATGGCGGTCCAGAGCCAGTATTTGCCAGAAGCTCACTATACATGTATATTCGGAGACGATAAATGATCCGTGTAGAAAATTAAATGGGTTGGAATTCTGCAGTGGATGCAATCTCCCGATGTAATATTCATTTTCAAAATTAATGAAGATTCCGACGATCCCCATTGGAATTAATTCAGCACTGGGAACCAGAGAGTTTTATGCGCGTATTTGCATTCCAGAGTTGTATCTACAAAAACAAACGGAACTGGATCACGGGCCAACAACAAAACTGTGTTTCACGATGACTTACGAGGATCGCGAATAGTGTTTGAGAGATGCAGGGAGATGCAATTCATTTTTATCTCTAACATTGCTTCATAGTGGCCGATGAGTATTTCCTTCCATTTCACATCAACTTGCCCCGAGCTCTTGAAAATGAAAATGATAATAATAAAAAAACCCTCGAAATCTCTGCTACGGACACACGGTTGCGTGATGAACAAATGCTAAAAATAGCCCCGTCGGCATAATTCGTAAACGGTCTTAACCAAAACTGCTGCATCTGATTGCTTACGGTAATCAAATTCAGCGCTTCGATTTAATATCTGTCTACTCCCTTGATCATGGCATCATGGTGAATCAAAGAAAACTCGACCGCAATTTATTTGCAGCTGGAACTTCATTACTGGCGTGAACCTTATTTCCTCAACTCCTCTGAATGTTTACTAACTTTGGAAATCACTTCCATTTTACCTAATATTTACGTAAGAACGAGGAAAATAATATGGGTCATCAACAATCAATTTACAACAATATGGTATATTGGTCGATTTTAATTAATAATTGATTTATTGTGAAAATTTCCGTTTCGAATAATTTGTCAGCCACTAGATATGGCAATCTTCGCATATGCTCAAGTGGTTGAGGTTAGTGTTTGTCAGACGTGACGATTTGTCAGACTTCGATGAATACGTCGAATATGATCGCACCGTTGTTCCTGCTTTGTCTGAGCTCGTGAGAAAGGAAACAACCATCGAATTACAAATTGCGTTTAAAAATAATGGCTCGAAAAACAGGTTTGTTCCAAGAAAGCAATTAGGACAGTTGAGTCTCGCAGACGAAAAAATACACGCGATATTCGACAAATTTGCATATTTTACGGGTCATTCTTTCCATATTTTTTGATTTTTCGTTTTACAATAAAAATAATTGATTTATCACAGGTTTTCTAATATTTTATCAAATTCTAATTATTTCTCATTGTTGCTAGATTTCCATGAGTATATTGAAATTCGTCAACTTTTTGTCACGTCTTATTCAATACATCTTTCATTTTCGAAAATTTCATCAGTACTATTCGAAAAACTTGGTCAAATTAAAGCGGCCGATTTATTTCAATAATACATCAATCTTGAACTATGTTTTATTATACAACACTTATGAGATAAACAGAATCCGAAATAACAGAATCGAGAAACGGGCCTTGAAAATTACTCTCCAATATATTACAAAAAAAATCGTGCTAAGCGGAACTCAGAAATGAAATTATTCAAAATCCGTTTGAATAGTTTTAATAAATGTTCAAAGCTTTATATATATATATTGATGTATTGGCTTGAGCGACCTCTAAATATTTTTTGACCGCTCGCAGCTTCCGTGACATTTTTTTCTCTTTACAGATAATTGGATGGTGAGTGAAAGGAAATATATATATATATATATATATATGTATGTATATATATATCGCCCTAATATATATCTATATATATATATACACACTACACTGAACAAAATAAAGAATGCGCCTTGTCATTTACTCGACATTGTTCTTCGCATTCGTTAATTTGCCCCGTACAGTGCATATATGATTAATTTTTGTTTAATATCCCCCTTACGTTCGACAAAAAATAATTCTCCACCCCTCCTCTTGACTTCGATGTGGATAATATTTTTCTAAATAAACTGCCGTAGCGCTTTATATGATTGACATATTTAAAACATTCAAAACATTTTATTTTTTGTACAATTGGTATTTTTTCTAGAAAATTCCTAAATTTCAATCTGACCAAAATCGGTTCGCAATTTCCACATTGTTTATATTTTGCCGTGTCCGATATACACTGCACAGGTGGTTTGCAGTTTGCGAATTGCTTTCTGTTTCAAAAACTAATCTACTTTGAACCCGATGGGTAATCGTCGTTCCCTCAAGTAGGCGTAAGTGGCTATACTTTGGATGACCCATGACGCGCACGTAACAAACCCTAATAGTCGCTTAAGCGGCCGCACAAATGGATGTTGTGAGTGGTAAAGGTTTCAGAGTGCCACCGATCAATTTTCAAGCGTCCCAAATGTTGATTTTCCTTCTACTAGATACGAAAACATCGTTATCTTCGTGCGAAAAGCGTTGAACGACGCGCGGCGATGTTTCATCCGGGTATAACAATGAGAATGTGTAGCGGGTGAAGCGACCAGTGAATAGACGGGGACCAGTCAATGGACGAGAGCCTATTTATATTTGAAATTACCAATAAAATATAAATTGTCGATGAAAACTCGAATCACTATAATTTAATTTAAAAATCACAGGTGTCGTTAAAACCGATTGCTCAGTTGACTATAGAATTTTAACGCCACACTGAATTTTTTTAGGTTATGGTACTTTTACACCGCGCAACTCAGCTACGATAGGGCTGTGCACGGTAAATGTTCTACAGTCGAAAGCACCATGTTTTCTGAGTTTTGAAGGTGAGTATTACTTTCATTACTCAAGATAGAATCAATATTTGATTTTTTGCACAATTTTTAAATACATTCGTAATAACAGTTCAGAATTAGATATGTTTATCGATTGGTGCTGTATTCTCACCTCTTTCCAGTGAATGGCTCCAGTATCGGCTCTGTTCTGATAGTCCTCAAAGAAACGTGAAAAATTCAGCTCATCTGCTGACATTGGCAAAATTAATTACTGTTGAAAATTAACGATGTACATCTGATCGTAAACTCATTCCATTCGTTTTTTTTATTTTGACAAAAATTGATTTTTATTTCTCTGTTGGAAGAAACTTTGGTAGTTTTTTGCGAATGCCATGTGAAGGTGCAAAAAAGCTTTTTGTATTTTCTACGAAATCGTAATAACAAATATAATAGTCATATGTATGAGAATGTTACAATTTTCGAGCAACACAGTGATCTTCAAATCTCGCATTTAATAAAAATAAATAATAAATCGTTATGCTTACACTACACGTCCATGTACTGGCGGTCGGATGTCCATTAACTGGGCATTTCATTAATTTACTGGCGATTTAGTCATTCCACTACGTATTTATCAATTCCTTCAATATCATTCGTTGCAATTACTTCGAATATTTTTTTCTACTATTAGAATAATATATTTTATTATTTATAGCGTTTGAAAAATTTGTTTTGATAATATTTCCATTTTACAGTCCATCTGAATCCTACAATGTTGTTATTCGTCCATTCGCTACTGGGTTTCCCTACGATAACATTGATTGATGATTTGCAAAGTCGTATAAAAATGTTCCTACCTTCGATTTCCGATCACCACGATTGAGCTGCGTTCGTCTGTTCGCCTCTAAGCTCTCGTGCTGTTCATCTCACTTTTGAAATCCTGTTCCAACGTAAACAACGACGAATCGGGCAACTTACGAATCATCACCGAATTACCGATTCACTCGCAAAACTCTCGGGGGTCTCCGATCCAGAGTTTGATGATTTCAAACATTGTTCGCCACTCAGCAAAAAAGTGAACGACGATAGGTATTTTTCGGCAATATTTACGATGTTTTATCACATTCGATTATTTCCAAATTAACGAGATAATCGCTTCCAATCGCCGACGTTCTTATCAGGGCTTATCACGCTTCGTATTTTGACACTCGGACACGCGCACTCTACCTTTTTTTTACGTGCAGAATTTCTCGTCGTCTTACATGATTTTCCATGTCGATCTGGCCAAAAGCGGAAGCGCGTGAATGCCGGTGAGAATTAGCGAACGATACACTCGACAATATTGTCCCGCGCAGCGCGATAACCCACGATCGAGTCCAAATGGCCCAACGTCACGAAGGAAATTCAGGAATACTTAACGAATAATTGGCACTCGGGTGTTCCAATAGTTCGAGCTTCGTACTCGTCTACACCCGCGTATATTTTCATTCGTTTATCCAGTTATGAAGTTTGTCAGTTTCACGCATCGATCACGATAATTATTCTCCCTCAATTTTAATCGATCGAATATCCTGGATAAGCTAATCGAACGAAAGAATTAAAGTATTTAACTTTTTCTCTCGTGTGCGTTACCTGGACGCACTTTTTGCTTCATCCTTGCTCAGAATAAATATGTGTTTTCATAAAATTTACTCATTTCGTGGCGCCAAGAAAAAGGTCCAATATTTCCGGCATTTCGAAATATTTCTTTGTCACGGTGCGATTTTTTCGCGTTGCGAAATTTCGCTACCTTAAAGACGGATCACAACTATTTTGAAATGCGAGCCGGGAGCAAGCGCGAACTGTTCCACTCGGCTGCCGCGCAGTGACTGAGCCGAGACTGAAGTACTGGAGTCTTGTCGACTACGAGCTATGCGAAGCTCACGCGCTTTATGACGGACCCTATGTCATGTGTACATATATATATGTATATAATTAGGGTGGTTAAAAAAAATGAATTCTTTTTCACGGTGCTCAACGGAAAATGTTGCTACGTTATGAAAAAGTAATTCATACAAAATTTGAGAGGTCTAAACATTTTTTTAGGTAGTGCTCAAACGACTTTTAATTATTTTTTTCTCGATTTTTCGTAAATTTTTTTTCTCCGCCAA
>OY723387.1:49385264-49460264 GCA_963210295.1 Ophion ellenae
GTATAAGGTTGCGTATATCTTGCGAAGCCAGATATAATTGCTTATGAATGAAAGAAGAGATCGCCTCAAAATTCATTGTTCAGTGTCGCCGCTTCTGAGTCACCTGTAAGCGAATATTCGCATTTTGCTACACGATTTTTCCATACGTGAAGAACGACGAACTTTTCGGTAGCGGTGTATCCCCCGGGGTACATAAGAGACCTTGCGGGGCATAACGGACCTCCCGGAGGGTGACAGATCTCATGGCGTAAAACGCCACGGTGGGAAAAATGGGGAAAGTGGGGTCCGTCATACTCGAGGACTTTCCGTACACTCCGCAGGAGTTCTGGCTTGCCCGAAGCGTTTTTTTCTCTCATCTTCGTACAATACATGGAGAATTATGCGGGCGGGGAAAACCTACTGATACGAAATTGCTCAGCATTATGGTAAAAATTGTGGCGGACGGCGTTCCCGGAGTGGCAACGTGGTAAGCTGAAAGATGTTGCTGCGTTAGCTCGTTAAACTTCGTTAAACGTCAGCTATATTTTATTGTAATTTATCGTTTAATTTATCAAGTGGTGAGGACTATTAAGCGCGGTATATATATTTCACTTCCAACTAGTTTTATTTCCTCAATTATGAGAGAATTTATATATTGGAATTATTCAAATTTCAAATCGAATATCGTCATTCGCTTGCGGTGGGACACTACTGTGACTGGTCAAAAGAATCAATTTAGTTTGCTTTTTTTTCAAAGGATACACATTCAAGAATATGAAAAAAATCTAGTTATAACATTGAAAATTGACCAAGTTACAGACGATAGCTATAATTGTCCGATTTTCAATTTGAAAAACCCAAATTTCCGTAATTGCTGTGGCTATCGTTGTACTCAATTTTTTTTTTGTTTGAATTTTGACTCTTTTCATGCTCCCGAATACAAGTAAAAATGTCGCGACAATTACACTTGTTTGAACACCCGAAATATTGTGGATTCTTTTTTTCTCGAGAAATGGCTACGTACGACAGGGACTACATTTATAGAGATTATAAAACTTTTTTGTTTTTCAGGACAAACCATTGTCAAGTTATCGATCCGGCCGTTGGACCACAGTTTTAATACTGGGGCTTTATTATACCTAAAAAACGGTGTTAATTTTTGAATAATTTTAAATAAAACTCTACACAAAATAAGTTAAATGTATGCTTATGACATACCTTTGTTAAAAATCGCAATTGAATAATCTAGTAAACAAAAAAATCGGAAAAACCGACCTTTTTCGGCCCTACACAATGGTGCTCTACCTGCAAAAATACTGATACCACGGAAAATGGGTGCACGAAAACAGCACATTTGAACATTGAACGACGTGCAGCGAAAATTGCTGCCAGAAAAAAATTTAATCAGGCAAAAGATATAATTTCGAAAAGATAATTTGTTTGAAGATCTCCCGTAGAATACTTTAATTATTTTTATCGTTATTTCTTCGATGGATTTAAAATCATCGTCGTGTCCGTGTCTGAGCATTGACTACTGAAGGAAATACTCCACACCGTATCATTCATCGTTCATATACCGTATAAGCAGATGTCAAGGTGCATGAGGAGTATACAGCGTAAAATCGATCCATCAAGAGCCTTGAATGCCTTCAAGGGTGTTCGCCAAAAAGCCTAAAACTGTGGCGAAGTAAATGAAATAACAATGAAAAAATTTGCATGCTTCGTTTTTCGTGCAGAACCCGTGCAACGAGTTTGTTTGGGTTTTGATACAGCGAATACCAATTGAAGAATCGAATATAATTTGACGATCGCGTGATCTTTCAAGGGAAGGTTCTGCCTTGTTGGGCCAAAAAATGTTCGATTTTTCACCAATTTTTTATGCAAAAAGTATTAAATATAGAATGTTGATATTTGGTATGTTGACTGAGCGGTCTTTATTGAACATCAAAATATTTTTTAAAGTTTGACAAAACATGGTGGTGGGAGTGGGAGGAGCCACGTATGTCGGTGCGCGAGCGATGACATTCTTCGCTTGCGGAAGTCCTAAGTCCCGAACAGGTGATCGGAAGCAAAAAAATCAAACATATTTTTACTTTGTACAATATTGTGTATAAGTTGACCTCGAATCAAGAAGAAAAATTGAAAAATAAAAGAAATTGTGAGCGATCGGAAGGAAGTTTGTTTTTTTTCCAAAAATTTTCGCAGTTTTTTGCTCACTATTTTTGTATTTTTCAATTTTTCTTCTTGATTCTAGGTCAACTTCTACACGATATTGTACAAAGTAAAAATATGTTTGATTTTTTGCTCCAGATCACCTGTCCGGGACTTAGGACTTCTGCAAGCGAAGAATGTCATCGCCCGCGCACCGACATACGTGGCTCCTCCCACTCCTAACTCCATGTTTTGTCAAACTTAAAAAAATATTTTGATGTTCAATAAAGACCGCTTAGTCAACATACCAAATATCAACATTCTGTCTTTAATACATCTCGCATAAAAAATTGGTGGAAAATCGAACATTTTTTGTCCCAACAAGGCGGAACCTTCCCTTAGTATTCAAAATGGAGAGAACTTTGATCCGTTGAGTCCATCTGGAATGCCTCGTACGTCATATCATATTTATCACACTACATTAGAGTACAGATCCTGCACCTTGTACGATATTAATGTCTTACCAGTACGTAGGCGTGTGTGAGAGGAAGTTACAGCCCGTTATTCATGCACCGTATACAATAATAATTCGTATCGTGGGACTTGGCGAATATTTTTTCTCTACTTTCTATTAATAAAATTAATCCTTACGTTTCACAATTTTGTGTGCGATATTTCTTGCACACTTGCATATGGCGTACATTGTCCTTGGCTATTTTATAAGGCATGCCATTTTTCTTATGCAATTGATTAATAAAGTATAATAAATTTGTTGGTTGCATCAAGTTATTCCTTTCACGAACATGAATACTTAACGAGCAACTGATTTTCGTCTATAATTAAATAAAAATACATTCAAGTATACTGGTAAAATTTCAAGCCAAGTTAACGAACTTTTAGCAAACAATTACGATTAAGGTTGAGTTAAAAAATTACGATTTAGGTATACTTTATAAAATTATTATTTACAAAATTTACTTCCAAATAAAATTATTTATAAAATTATTATTAACAAAAAAAATTATATGAAGGCCCTATTAACTAACAAAGACGAAAATTCTTGTAAACTGTTATTTTCTGTTATTAAATGTTGGTCCGTCCAAATAAAATGAACTTCGGACGGACTTAGAGTGATCAAATGTTAAATTCTTCTAAACCGCGGCTCTATTAATTAACAAAGACAATTAACAAACAAATTATTTATATGAAGGCTCTAAGTCTACAATTCAAACCTATTTATAAAATTATTATTAACCAAAAATTGTTTATGAAATTAGTATTATAAAAATTTTTTTTATAAAATGCATATAGTTAAAAAATTACGATTGAGGTATAAATAAAAATGACTAAAAATCGTCTAATCGTTATACGGCACATTATGAAGATGGAATACTGCCCACATTTCTATCTAATAATTTACACACTAAATAACTCTAGACGTCTGATATAAACTGCTTACGCATGTGAAAACTCTAAAGATTCCGTAACGACAATAAGAACATGGGGTCACCGAACGTTTATATAAAAATTAATTATAAAATTTAGAAAAATGTGACTAGCGGAATAATTATCGTAGCCGCGACTTTTCAGAAAAAATGTCCGAATCTACTAAACTTTCGCGAATTTTTTTATTCCCGTTTATCGTTGGGTATAACAATGAATTGTAACTTATTTTCTATTAAATGCCCCTGTAATTCACCGAAGATTCAGAAAGGCCCTGCTTATGCCCCCCCCCCCCACCCAAATACGGCCCTCCGCGGAAGGAATACCTTAAAGGGGAAAGACCATTCAGAAGGTAAAAGATCAGAGTATTTTCGTGTTTTTTTTCATGTAAAGAATACTCATGGTAATTCGTAACTTTCTGTGTTTTTTATTTGATATTTTAAGTATGCAAAAATATTTTATTATTTTTCAAAATGCAAATTGCCAGTCGTGTACATCGATGTTCAGAGAAAGTCGCTTAAGGCGGTCCTCTAGTTTCTCGGCTGTTCTTTACGGCTTTTTCAATAATTGTTTACGGGCAAAGCATCAAAATAATCAATCTCGTTGTTTTTGCATAATCTTTCCTAACATTTAAATAAGCTTTACAAATTTTTTGAAGTCAAAATATATAATAGAATAAAAGTTATAGTGGCCGACAGGAAGACATCAAGTAAAAGAGGTGCTTGACGGTGACCAAGATTGCGGCTGTTCTGCTTATCTGAAATCAAAAAACCAAACGGCATTTTAATCTATATATTTAAGACTAGCGATTGAACTAGAGTGAATTCTAAATTACAAAAATTGACTTTTTTATACACTTTTGAAAATTACATTCTATTTTTTACTCATTTTTTCTTAAGTTTTTCGCTCGTACAAAAAAAACTATCGAAGCAATCATGATAATCCTAGTTCTATCGCTGGCTTATAACATATTGAAAATGCTGTATAAATTTAAACGAGATCGGTGCAGTAGTTTCTGAAATATCGTGGTCACCGTTTCGAAAAATGGTGTTTCAAGAAAAACGCGTTTGAAAGTATACCTGCTCCGTATACCTGCTCCATTCCAGGGCCGTAACTTGTGAACCACTTCGAATACCGAAAAATCCTTTGGCACACATTTTCTACACATGTTGTAGATGTGATTTATGAAGAAAAAAGAATCGATTTTTACGACCCGAGAAACTAGAGGACCGCCTTAAACAGTTTCCGCACTGCTGGATTTCACCCTCGTGCTGTAATTGCCTGAAACAAAAAAATCAAAATGGTCCTTGAAGGCAATACCCATACGCTGTCGGTGAAGCAGGATTTTGGAAATATATGCAAAATTCACGAAATGGCAGCTTAATAAAGTCAATTTTGTGATTATTCGTGAAACTTTCGCTATATTTAAGGGCAAAAGTACGTTTCTTTTTTGGAATCAAAATGTTATTGAGGTTCACAAGGAAGATGTGACAAATTTCATCAGAATCGGTTGAATAGTTTTTGAGTAATCACTCCACAAGTTGGGAAAAATACAGTTTTGAGAAAAACGCGCTCAAAGTTTCAACAAGGGAAAACTTAATGATTTTGATGTCTTATCGGCTAATCCGCGATTCCAGTGCCACACAGGATTCCTTCGGCTTCTCAAAAACGATTTTCCTGCTACTGCTGCTCTCTACGGGCTTTCCGATCCGAAATTCAATAAACCGATAGGTCAACAGCGGATTCCAACACACTTCATCAGAGCTCGCACTAAAAAGTTTCTTGGCACTGGCACTCTGCCTTCCGTAATTTTCCGTATTACGATTGATATGTTGGTTTCCAAAAAAATGTTCTCTTCCGTGAAGGTCCCTTAGGTGTTCCATGAGAAGCTTTTGGGTACGCGGACATTTTGAGAAGCACTAAGTTCACAACTGGCCCAAGGTGAATTTTAAAGTACCTTCAAAATTGGCCTGGCCCTACCGCGTACGACTACGAAACATAAAAGATCGGAGCAAGACGAAGTAGAGAAGGGCGCATGCACTGCCGTCCGCGGCCGCACACTTGCATCTACTTAGCACGAACGCTCCTGGAGTTTTTACGCGAAAACTCAGGTTTGGAATTTCGCTTTAAAAATTGGACACAATATTCTCAAGACATTGAACTATCAATTTATGTAAAGAAAAAAATCGATGTTTTGCAAATTTGTAAACGGTCTTCCCCCCTTAAAACAAATAATAATTCATTTTAGAGTAAACCAGAATTTCTCATAAGTTGAAACAAGCAATAATGTTTTCGAGGGATTTTTATTACTTCGCGTTATTTTTTAACTTGTCATAAGTATTCGAAAGACAGATTACGCGGCGCGAAAAAAATAATTGTTATGCTTCGAAATCTCTAAAATATTGAGACAGGTCTAGTTTTGACTCGCACTGATTGGGTATCGTCCATTAATCACGTGAGGTTTTTTGGCCACTTTTTGAGGCCCCCCTCCCCCATGGTGATATTTGGCGAGGTTTCTGTTATCCAAATCCTCTCCTCCCGCCCTATTTGAGCCTCGCGTAAATTATCGACGACCCCACATCACCATGGGGGAGGGGGGGGGGGGGGGCTCACAAAGTGGCCACAAAACCTCACGTGATTAATGGACGATCCCTTAGCAGAGAGAAAAATTTGACACGTAGACATAGTTTGTAAAGTTTATTTAAGGGATAACACCACTCTAGAATGTTGGAACAATCGTTTTTTTTGTTGCTTAAAAAATACTTTGGGGTCATAAAAACAACATGCAATTGGTCCTGTAGCGAATTTTTTTTCAAAGGTTCAATTATCGATTTTGCCGCAGCGCCTCGGACTTCTTTCAGGCGCCTCGTGCAACTTTAAACGCGTTTTTCTCGAAACCACTTTTTTCAAACTGGGAGGACGGATTACTCGAACACCTTTGCATGGAGCGATTTGAAATTTTGATAGTAGCTTCACAATTACGTTCTCTATGGGAGTACGTAGCCGTTTTTTCATTGAATGTAAACTTTTTTTGTTATAAACAATTTACTGCTTATTTTTTGGGCAAAAAATCGATTTGTTTCTTTCAAAGTACGCCATTTTTTCAAAATTTCATTTTAAAAAATCCCTACGTAGTCCCATAGCTAATACTATATACATTATATTTTTTTTGTTTTTGTTCCAGGTATTATACTTTACGAGAAAACCATCCTCCCGTGAAGCTATATTTTTTTATTACTTTAATATGGATCAAATAAACCCTCTCAAAAGAAATCCTATTCCTCTTTTCATGCTCCCAAAATAAATTGTCAAAGTTAGGCCTTATTTTCTGCCGCTAGAGTGATGTTATTCCTTAAACATAAATAATTTATTGCTATAATTTCGCAATCAGTAAATTCGTAAATGATTCATTTTTGCTGGAATTTCATGTATTTCACTGTGATTTCGATGTCACGTGACGTCGATGACGTGACTCATGAATTAGCAGTTCCGAAATCGTAGCTTCACTATCTTGGTTCGGACAGATAGCAGACCATGTGTGAGGACCGTGTCAAGTTTTCCAATTTTGGTTTTATTTATTTGGCCTCAATAGCCGGAAACGTCGCTTGAGTTTCTAAACACACAGGCCTGTGTGCACTATCGTTAGAACATTTTTTGAACAGTGGCCCAATGATCGAAAGCGTACTCAGACAGTTTTAAACTCGTCTACTCTATAGGAACGTATGCGTACACCGACAGGTAGATACCGATTCGCACTTAAGGCAGTATTCTAGTCTATAAATTTGAAAAAATCCGTTTTTTCGTATTTTATCAAAGTATCAATTCTTAACCTGTAGTTACCACACAGGTGCAAATATGCACCACTTAAAATTACTTGTTCGTGGCTCTCTGTAAATTCTCGTTTTGATTTCCACGTATTTTCACCAAACAAATAATATTTTTCGCACTCGAGATCATTACCGTTGGGTTCCTGAGTAATTTTTACCCCAAGAAACACTGGTCATCGGATACTTTTGCATTATTTTTACGAAAGTGATAGTATTTTGAAAATGCAAAATGGCAAATCGCACCATTGTGGATGGATGTATCCTCAATCGATGTGTGGTAACTAAGGGTTAAGAATATGTTCTTTACCGCATATTTCGAAATTCCCAATATTTACATGGTTCTAGCGATTTGAAATGAGACGAGAATAGGATCGACCAGTCGGAGTTACGAACTTGGAGAAGCTTCTATGGAAGCTAGAACTGCTCGCACGAATGAACGAGCTTCAGAAAATCATCATTTCGAAGTGGAGGTAGGCACACTTTACGAGGCAGCAATGGCCGATTAATATAACGTAAGTATAACAGGCCATTATACTGCTTGTTAAATAATTACGGTTGTCTGAAATTGTACTCAAAACTTTAAGCGCGTTTTTCTCGAAACTACTTTTTTGAACCTGATTGACGTCAAATTTCGAATTCTATTTAAACGATGGACTGCAAATTTGCTATGGGGCTTCAGTATATATCCGTCATTGCGAAATTATTCTTAACACTACATTTAAAAAATTGAAAACTTCGAAAAAAATAGAGCGAAGATTGAACTTTTTTTCAGTCACCACTCAATTTTTTCCCTCTTTGGTACCTTCCATAATGACATTCTTATTGATCGAGAAAATTGGTTTTATTTCTGTTTCAGATGAACGGGAGCTTTGAAATTATGTCAACCGTCTCGACCTTCTCCACGGCCATATTTAGAGACCCATAATCTTTTTAATTGTCATTTGTTTGCAAGTCCTTGAAACATCAATGAAAAAACTAAAAAATAGATGCTAAAATATTTTGGGTTTTTTTTTCACCAAGTCCGACAAAACCCCCGAAATGTAGGCCTCTAGCCGAGAATGCTGCCTTAAGGGGTAATATGCAGTCAGCAGGCCCAAAAATATCGATTTTTCGAGGATTTTTCTTGAGAATACCTTAAAATCTATTAACGTAAAAATTTGTACACATATTATGGCAACTTTTAACTGAATTTTAAGATTTTTTATCTGTAAAAATAATTATTTTGAAAGCTGCTATAGCTGATCTCCGGGAGCACCTCTAAAAAAAGGCGTTTTGCAGTGAGCACGATATCTCTGGACTGGATCATCTTAAAAGAAAAAAAAACCAAAAATATTTCGTTAATGTAATGGATTATCTTATAATTGATCGAAGGAATAAGCAAAATAATAATTTTTGACAAAATTGCGGCTTCTAAAAAAATCGATTTTTGACAAAAAAAATTAGGCCTTAAATTGTTTATAAAATGGAAAATATTCATCGGTGAGAAAAAAACGTTCGATTAATTACTAAAAAATATACTTGAAAAGATTGTGTTAAAATTTGAGACTGATCGGTTCAGCCGTTTCCGAGAAATCTTGCTCACCGACTTTTGAAACAGAATTTTGAGAAAGACGCGTTTAAAGTTTCAAAAGCACTTTCGAAAGCTCTGATACGTCATTACAAATCTGCGTGTAACATCGAGAATATTCGCCGGATTGACAAGAAATTTTCTGTGTGTGTACATTGCGGAGAAAAAAAATAATTAAAAAATCGAATTTTCGAAAATTTTAACTGTATATAACTCCTTAAATACCGGCACTTTATCTGTTGGGTGATTTATCCTTTATATGATATTTTTAAGGCTGTAAGTAATATTCTATTCCACTTTGATACATGTATATATATATCCATTTACAAGTATCGATAATTTATCGATCAATCGACAATGACAATTATCAATGATTGATCTCTTTTCGTGAGAACATCGGAGAAATTATTTAGAGAAATAATTAACTGCTTTTAAATATTACCATACGAGAGGTATTTAAGTGATAAATTAATCAGCGACTGATCGGATATAAAAAAGTAATTCAAATGCAGGAAATAAACATGAAAATCTGTGAATGCAAATGCAGTGGAAAATATGGTGAAATTTGTAACGTATCGTACCAGCGTTGCGGCATTGTATTTTGAATTGTATCATTACTTATTCCACTATGAGAGTCTCGCCCACGCCGCACATTCGCATATATATTACAGTATAACGTGTGCATTATAATATATTAAATTGTTGGTACGTAGTCGGACTATAAATGAAAGAGCATATGCTCTGTGTATAAGTTTCGAAGATACGTTTCTCAGCCTTCAGTCAAGTTCTACGTAAATCTCAATGAAATTTACATGTGAACACCTCCCTTCCGGTCTATCTACGCAATCTCGAGGAAAATTATTAATTCTAACGATGCACCTGTCGCGACACTATCTCTATGCTCCTTTACCGCGACTTATTCGAGGTACACATGAACAACATTCGTAAACAATGGTAATTCAGTGCGCAACTGAAATGCACTCATAAATAATTTCGAGAAGAATAGAAAAATTTGTATTAGCAAAGCCAAAGAAATGTTAGTGCTCCGAAAATTTAATCAATACTATATTTTATCTCGAAATATGGATATTCTTTTAACGCCGAAGCCTGAATTAGAAGATCCGAAAAATCGTTTTTTTTATTGCTTAAATCGATAGATAAACTATCCAAGAATATATTTAAAAAGTTACCGAGGCCAATTGTAAATATTTTTGAAGATACAAGGCCAAAAGCAGAGAAGTGATTGATATTTGATATTGATATTTTCACCTATTGTAAACTTTGAAGCGCGTTTTCTCCAGTTTTCATTTTCACGATTTTTCCATATTGGCGGGCGTGATTGCAAAAAAAAAACTAAACGACCTATTGAATCCAACCAAAGTTTATTTTCTTCAGTATGAAAATCTCTTTTAAGTGAATTTAAAAAGTCGTTGAAAAAGTATTTTTAAATCATTTTTATAGCACGTTAAAGTGTTTCTTTTTTCACTTTTTTTTTTCAAACCTGAGAAAAGTTATAATTTCACGATTTTTTCAGCTTTGTCTTAATCTACCCGGAAGAAAATATATGAAAATTGAAAATTCTATTGGTTTTTTTGTTTCAGTCAAGAATTACCCGCTGCATCTTTCCCGCCGATTGGGGATTGCAGTGGCAAGACGCACATGGCTGATAGTAGGCTGATAAGTCTGCAGTCATTTTTGTGACTGCATTGAAAAAATTTCAATGAAATTTCAATGAAGGTTCATTAAAATTTTATTGTTTTATGTTGAAAACATTTTTTTATACATTTCAAAATACATGAAAAGGTACCTCAATGTTTACTGGGGTCACTTGTTTTTCCCTTCTAAAAAAAATCCCGAACAAACGGTTTTTTGGGACCTTCTAATTCAGGGTTCCGCCTTAATGCAATGAACGATCGATAACTTAAAGCATATTGAGCACGAATTAATTCTTGCCAGTCATGAGAGACGATAATTTTATTTTTTACAATCAGGATTAGTAAAAAATACCACTGGGAAAAGTGTTTTGCTCGCGATCACTTCCTAATTAATTGTATTTTTATGAACGTTATTTATAACTTTCATCGATTTTTTTTACTTTCCCGAGTTTTTATAAACGTTGTATATTACTTTCTTCTAATCCTAAACGAAATCCTACATGCGAACCCTTTTCTTCTTTCCCATGTATATTTAAAATAAACATGGTGTCATATATTCCGCTTGAATTTCCATAATTTTATTCCTTTGCAAAGTTCAAACAAGTGAGATTCGAGAATAGACTAAACTACCGTGCTTCAATTTTGCATTCAAGTGAAGCCACTTCAATGTAATTTTCATGGAAATTAATATATACCGAAAAATAATTCGGAATTAACTTAGCGAATGATTTGCTTGCGATTTTTTTTAAATAAAATAATCCCGACATCATGAATATTCCGTAAAATACTTTATTATTACGCTTATCGAAAAATTCGGGTATGAATTACGCGTATACTACTAAGGATCATTTGTCATCGAGTCTCGAGAGAATAGACGAGAGAAATTGAATATTTAAAAAATCATTATATTTTTTATGCCTATTGTTGATTCCCAATCCTACTTTTATTAAGGCGGTCCTTTAGTTTCTCGGGTCGAAAAAATCGAAATTTTTTTTTTTCATAAATCACATCTACAACATGTGTAGAAAATGTGTGCCAAAGGATTTTTCGATATTCAAAGTGGTTCAGAAGTTACGGCCCTGGAACGGAGCAGGTATACGGAGCAGGTATACTTTCAAACGCGTTTTTCTCGAAACACCATTTTTCGAAACGGTGACCACGGTATTTCAGAAACTACTGCACCGATCATGTTCAAATTTATACAGCATCTTTAATATGTTATAAGCCAGCGATTGAACTAGGATTATCATGATTGATTCGATAGTTTTTTTTTGTACGAGCGAAAAACTTAAGAAAAAATTAGTAAAAAATAGAATGTAATTTTCAAAAGTGTATAAAAAAGTCAATTTTTGCAATTTAGAATTCACTCTAGTTCAATCGCTAGTCTTAAATATGAATATTAAAATACCGTTTGGTTTTTTGATTTCAGATAAGCAGAACAACCGCAATCTTGGTCACTGTCAAGCACCTCTTTTACTTGATGTCTTCCTGTCGGCCACTATAACTTTAATTCTATTATATATTTTGACTTCAAAACATTTGTAAAGCGTATTTAAATGTTAATAAAGATTATGCAAAAACAATGAGATTGATTATTTTCGATGCTTTGCCCGTAAAAAATTATTGAAAAAGCCGAGAAACTAGAGGGCCGCCTTAAGCTCGAATGCAAACAAAAATCTGACATCCTTCCCTACGGAGTATGCGAACTCGATGGGAAAATCGTCGAGATAAATTGTGAGTTCGTGTATCTTACCGCGCTGTTAAAGAGCTTTTTACCATCGACGGAGGGACAAGGGATGAAGGAATAAGATCAAAGTTCCAGAGCTTTCATTCCATTTTACGAACGTACAGCACCGACATTAACGATTAGCCACAAGATAAATGTTTACTCAACGAGTTGATCCTTCCGTTGCATCCTGGAATAACTCTGCAAGATGCGTGCAGAAAGAATAACAAATGAGGAGAACAAAACCGGACTTGTCCACATTATGTCAATTTTTGTTGGTGTTCTTCAAGCACACGTTTATTAGCTCCCAAAATATTTTGCATCAAATCCGGCTCTAAACACCTTAAAATTAGTTAAAAACAGCCTTTTCAAGCGGAAACGGACTTGTCCATAGCTGACTGAACCCAAACAAATGACCACAGTGATGACGATGATGACATTAAATGCGATTGTCTGGAAGTCTGGAGCCTGACATGGAAGAGTTTGTGTAGAATTATTAATTTGATAATAAAAAACAAATTTATATTCAATTCAAAGAACCTGTTGTATTTATAAACTGGATATGTCCATAAGATTTTCATTCAAAAGCGGAGTTGACCACCATTATCATTCAAAACCGGAATTGTCCAAAAAAAAATAAACATATAATAATTACTGTTGTTATTAAACTAAAGCTAGGTCCAGGCCTACATTGTAATAGAGCATTCATATATTAAAGCTTAAACATTTTAACTAATCTCCATTTGCTTATTTTGGTTTTTTACCTCTCCTGTACAAAAGTAATTCATGGACAAGTCCGGTTCCGTTCGCCAGCTCCTCAAATATAGATCATTTTTTACTGCGATCCGAAGCTTTTCCGGCAGCACGTTTCAAGCTTTTTATTCGTCCCTCAGCCGTCCCAAAAACCTCTGCTCTCTCTCTCTCTTTCTCTCTCGAGAGAGTCAATAAAACGTGCCAAAGCATGCACGTGGCTTTTACACTTTGCACATGTTAAGAGACTCAGGATCCTCGCAAATTGATTTTTACAGCCCGTCCGTGGCAAGGAGTGATAAAATCTCAGATTTATCGTTTTGCCAATACGGAACATATCTTTACTCGCCGATTGGACTTCGATCGTGGGAAATTCCGATAAAATAGCCATTTCTCAAAGACACGATAACTCGTTATTATTCATGTCTCAATCAAAAAAATTTCATATTTTTTTATCATCCATTATTCAATACATCAATGAATAATTCACACCGGTCGATCCAAATAAGTAAGTAAGGATTAGAAGAAGGTGCCATTAAAAAAAAAACTTATTATAGAGCCGAGCAGATGGAAATTTTTAAATTGGTACGGCCACACAAATTATATTCGGATCATTAATTGCGATTTATGTTACGATGCTTGATGTGGAATCTTGACCATCGACAGGATAGAAAAAATACCCCCAAAAATCCATATTTTTAATCATAAATTTAAAAAAATATAATTTTACTATTGCTTTCAAAATAGTTTTTTTTTACGCTCGATGACAGGACAAAATTAAGCTACAGGTGGGAACCGAAGAAAAAAAATGATAAAAAAGATACAAAATAGCGACCTTCGTTACGCGTCGCTGACCGTATCCTCGTATATACAAGCTCAAAGTGAACATTGCTAAATAAAGTGATATATTCCAACACAGAAGGAAGAAGTCGTCAGCTTTACCTGATTGTATTAACCCAGTTCTTATCGATTTCGTTCTGCGTTTCACTACTTTTTTTTCACACACGTGCGCATCTATATTCCATCGTATTTGTATGCTTATGCACAATGGAATATTCATGTCCCTATACATGTGCGGAAAATAGACACGATGGATCCAACGAAGCCACGTGTCTCGTGCACGGTTTCCTTTTCTTAATCAACGCATTTCGTTGGAGAATTTTTTCGCTTGTTTTTAATCGAATATAGCGCTCTTTCTTGCAGCGAAAAAACATAGATCATGATAAGGCTCAATAATATCAAGATAAACAAAATGTATTATTATATAAGACCACATCAACTACCTGGTGGTCAGGAATCTTGATGTTGTTCAAAGTTCGAGAAACATATTTGCTATTAATTGACAACGTTAGCTGGCGATTTGATCTGCTTTAAAATTGTTTTATACGAAGGAAATACATTTACGAGACGAATGAGGCCAGAAGTTTTGTCAGGCTTGGCCCAAGTATTCCAAATTCAAAATCATTTGTACGTAAGGTGCCGAAACATTTACGATAATGATGCTATACATAGTTACTCACAAATTGGTATAAAATAATACAACAAATAATTCAGGATTCTTTGGATCCTTGTTTAAAATAAGTTTGTAAATTTGACCGATCAGCTATGTATTATTTCACAATTCTCTGTTGTTTTTTAACGGGTAATGCCTAGTTGTAACAGTCAAAAATCGTTCATTTTTGGGATTCTTTTTAGAAAATCGTGATGATTAATTTCTACAAAAATTAGGTAGATGAAAAAGTATCATCTGATGAACACTCTGTCATTTGTTTCGTGTAAAAATGTTTAATTATCACCGATTTCCTTTTGTCCTTTTGGACCAGGAGATTTAAACTTAATAAATCAAACAGTTTTGTCAGTATATTAGTGTATCCTATGATTAATCGAAGGAATTTCCGAAAGGTCAAATAGTAGTAAAATCCCTCATGTTCAAAGTGAGAATCTTAATTTTTGCGAAAAAATGGGCATTTTTCGTTCATCAAATCCAAAGTATACATAGGAAAAAAGCCCTCCGATCAAATACTATATTTTTACATGTAGAAAAAGCCCTGAAAATTGCAGAAAGATCGATACAGTCGTTTTTAAGATATTTTGCTCACCAACATTGAAAACGTACTTCCGAGAAAAAAAAGCGTTTAAGGGAAGGTTCTGCCTTGTTGAGCCAAAAAATGTTCGATTTTTCGCCAATTTTTTATGCGAAAAGTATTAAATATAGAATGTTGATATTTGGTACACGTTGACTAAGCGGTCTTTATTCAACATCAAAATATTTTTTAAAGTTTGACAAAACATAGTGGTGGGAGTGGGAGGAGCCACGTATGTCGACGCGCGGGCGATGACATTCTTCGCTTGCGGAAGTCCTAAGTCCCGGACAGGTGATCTGAAGCAAAAAATCAAAAATATTTTTACTTTGTACAATATTGTGTATAAGTTGACCTAGAATCAAGAAGAAAAATTGAAAAATAAAAAAATAGTGAGCGATCGGAAGGAAGTTTGTTTTTTTTCCAAAAAATTTCGCAGTTTTTGTGCACTATTTTTTTATTTTTCAATTTTTCTTCTTGATTCTAGGTCAACTTTTACACAATATTGTACAAAGTAAAAATATGTTTGATTTTTTTGCTTCAGATCACCTGTCCGGGACTTAGGACTTCCGCAAGCGAAGAATGTCATCACCCGCGTACCGTTATACGTGGCTCCTCCCACTCCCAACACCATCTTTTGTCAAACTTTAAAAATATTTTGATGTTTAATAAAAACCGTTTGGTCAACATACCAAATATCAACATTCTATATTTAATGCTTTTCGCATAAAAAATTGGTCAAAAATCGAACATTTTTGGCCCAACAAGGCAGAACCTTCCCTTAATGTTTCTAACGACACTCCGAGCGTCCCGACGAGCGTCAAGCTAGCCTATAAATCTGTCAATTTTGATCCGATTACCTTGACATTTGCATGGACCATTCATAAAATGAAATACCATCAAAATATGTTGGTTTTGAAAAAAAAGATTTTTCCCTTTTACTTTAAATTATTTTAAAACACCCCATATATGGTCGTCTTCTCCCCCCCCTTCTCTATCCCTCTTTCCCTGTCCGTCTCCTCTTCCGACCTCGCGTCGCCGGCGGATATCGTTGACAAAGTCGTCACGACGCTGTGCCACTGACGTTCACCCCATCACTTCGTTACAACTTTCCCGTTAGCTCAACGAAATTCCTGCAAACAAAAGTTCGATGTATAAACTGTTTATGTTGCGTTACGCTCACCGTGCAAAGTTGGCAGAATTTCTGTTTCGAATTAAGCTATACATCGGCCTGCGAACTGGCAACCTTTCGCATTGACTTTACTTCCACTTTGTCTTCGTGAAAACGCTGCGGAAAAGCGTGCTGCGCGTTGCAAAATTCCTCGAGGATGCCATTGCCATGACACTCGCAAGTATTGCAATGTGCAATTGTGTTCAAAATTAAATGCGCCTCGAGGGTTTCCAGCACTATCAATAATTATGGTAAACATCCAGTCAAGTAGTAGTAGCTCAATTATAAAATTGCGCTTCGAAGATTCAACGGGCACGTATAAACGTGGGTAATAATAAGCGAAGTATTAATAATTTTAAAAGCCCAAAAAAGGAGCCAAATACAAAATATTTGTAGCTTAATTTCAAAAATAATTATTTTTGACCGACGAAATTGATTTTAGTCAAACGGTCATGAAGTCATGAAGAACGATTTTTATCATCTTTTTTAGAATCTCGAGTAAAATAATTACGAAGATAAAGAGTACGGAGGGCGGGGGGATAATAGACCCGAAAAAACAGTGGTTGAGCTAGACAACAAAATTTCATTTTCGAAAAACTGAACGGGATTTTGGAAGATTTCTTCATTAATATCCCTCTTGAAGGAGTTCAGAACACCCACTCACCCGTTCGTTCACGTATAGGGAGATTCCTGATGAAAAAAATCAAGCCTTCCTTTTGTCATGTCATGTGGCATATAAAGGACATAGAATTACCATATTTGATGGCTCCTCAATGGACAAACAAATATATATATGGATAAAAAATCATTTTAAAAAATTAACAAGACAACAAAAAAATTATTTCCCGTATTATTGTTCATCCGCATGGCTTTGTGAACGATGGCAAAAACTGGACCTCGCACGTACACGTTATATTTCAAATTCGTTGCAAATTCTAATTTACAAGGCTATTTTACTTTGCCATGTGAAAAAGCATATTGGAATTTAAATTTCGGAATCGATCCCCCTCGCTCGTTACAGATGAATAATTGCTTTGTATTTTTAGCGAGAAGTGACAAGGGTGACAAACCATCCCAAGGGCCAGTAGATAGGACATGCGCTCTGCGAGAGCTGCGCGCATACGGGAATTTTGCACATGCGCCCCCGCTGATAATAGCACCCCGTCGGGGAAGAGGGGTAGAGTGAGAAAGAGCATCGACACGACGCTCCCCCAACGAGATAGTAGTACGCACGGAAATACGGTTCAGATTTTTGCAACATGAAAGAATACAGTTTTACACGTAGCTTTTGTTTATCGATAAACAAAACTTGTGGACTTATGCGCGACTAGTTGAAGCCGTGAACAATAATCGACAGCAAAGTGACTAGTTCGATTTGTATCGTTTTAAGGGAACGAAAAAGAACGGGCAACCGAAATCTGAGATACGATATCTACTGGGAGGCGGTGTCAGGTTAGGTTTTCTTCTCGTATAGGTAAGCCAACAAACCTCGCTTTATTTATTAACTTCGAAACGCCAGTCTCCATTTTTTTTTATAATCTAATCTTTAATTCACGATTTTTCAAAATCATACATTTTCTTCCCATCCAAATTGTTCGGAGGCATCGGAGGTGTGAAAACAGTAGCATCGCCATTGCTCTTCTTTTTCAGCCCATCGATACGATATCAGCATCCGGTTAGCCTAGTTTTTTGCCCCTTTTACATCCCTTTCGCCGAAAGTGTCCCTTTGCCTTGTCTGTCGACAATTGGCACGAATCGATAGTCGAAATGTTTGTCAGGACGAGTGGGAGATGGACTCTCGATAAGGTCGCTTACTCCCTTAGAGGATGGGGAATGTAGTTCTTCAAGGCGGGAGCCTGAATTAGAAGGTCCAAAAAAGCGTTTTTTCGGGAATTTTTTTAGAAGGGAAAAAAAGAAGTGAGCCCAGTAAACATTGAGGTATGTTTACATGTATATTTGAAATGTATGGAAAAAATGTTTTAACATGAAACAATAAATGACTGCAGATTTGTCAGCATATTCCATGTGCGTCTTGCCACTGCAGACCCCAATCGGCGGGAAAGATGCAGCTCGTAATCCTTGACTGAAACGAAAAAACCAATAAAATTTTCAATTGTCATACATTTTTCTTCTGGGTGCATTAAGAAAAAGCTGAAAAAATCGTGAAATTATAACTTTTTTCAGGTTTGAAAAAAATGTGTTAAAAAACACTTTAACGTGCTATAAAAATTATTTAAAATGATTTTTTCAACGACTTTTTTAATTCACTTAGAAAAGATTTTTATACCGAAGAAAATAAACTTTGGTTTCATTCAATCGATCGTTTAGTTTTTTTGCTATCACGCCCGCCAAATTGAAAAAATAGTGAAAATGAAAACTGGAGAAAACGCGCTTCAAAGTTTACAATAGAAGGAAATATCAATATCGAATATCAATTGCTTCTCTGCTTTTAGCCTTGTATCTCCGAAAATATTTACAATTGGCCTCTGTAACTTTGTAAATATATTCTTGGATAGTTTATCTATCGATTTGAGCAATTTAAAAGAAAACGATTTTTCGGACCTTCTAATTCAGGCTCCGGTCTTCAGGAGTTTCGGGACAAATGACGAAATTGTACCATTTGCTTTAAAAATTTAACCATTTAAATTTAACCATTTAAACCAGCTTTAAAAAGTTACCATTTG
Source organism: Ophion ellenae (assembly GCA_963210295.1). Classification (NCBI taxonomy): domain Eukaryota; kingdom Metazoa; phylum Arthropoda; class Insecta; order Hymenoptera; family Ichneumonidae; genus Ophion; species Ophion ellenae. The sequence continues at coordinate 49,404,299 of OY723387.1, forward strand.
CTTTAAAAATTTATACAGTAAATTCTTTGTCATGTGCTGAATGCACGCTCCAAATTTTGAATCGATCGTCTACACGGTTTCTATAAAATTGACAATTGAAAAAACACGTTTAACATAGGGAAATGCTTATGATCAGATAACATAAGGAGTACATTATGACACTGATGACAAGGACATGAGTGATTTCGCGGATTTGCATAACATTTCAAACATCTTTCCACACTTTTTTATGCCCAAAACTGCCATTCAGCGATAAGCGTGGGCATCTCCCTATGTTGAAAAGTGTATTTTTTTTCAATTATATATTTTATAGAAACAGTGTAGACCATCGATTCAAAATTTGGAGGCTACATTCAGTAAATGACAAAGAATTTACTGTATAAATTAAAATGGTAATATTTTGTCAATTGTCCCGAAACTCCTTAAGTAGATACGTCGTACCTCCCTTTACGATGCAACCTCAATCGGGACAAGTTCCAGAGGCTCACAAACTGTGTCTACAAATTCTTAAAGCTGAAGCACGATACGCCGAAAGCTGATCAAAGAGAGCTAGAAAGTTGAAAATCAGAAGGTGTCCACTTGAATTAATTACCGAGGAAAATACGCGGCACATAAAAAAAATTGAATATTCAAATGATGGGCAACATTTAACATTTTCTTTTTTTTTTGTAGAATTCCATTCGATAAATTTCATTTTAAATTCCAATATCATCTCCAGTTTAATTTTTACACTGAAAAAAGTCATCAAAAATCCAACGCAAAAGAAAATCCCAATGAAACAAAATAAAAGTAACATTGGAAAAAAAAAAGTTCGACTTTCGTTAACAACAAGTTTCCTACTGAAAGTGGTATGTTAGTAAAATGAATCATTAGCTCCGGGGATTGACGAATATTTGAATCCGGACAAAATTTCATCTCAGTGCAATAAGTCGAACAAAGCTTCGTGTACTCCGATTGAACATTGGATGAATACTTGAACGTTTCAATCGCGCGGGACAATAAAAACGATTACCCGGCGGCCTTGGGTTCAACTGTGCTTTCCCAGCGCTCCGTGCAAACATCGTTAATCGGAATTATATTATATCGTCGGAAACTGAAAAGCACGTGCTCAAGCATGTGTCTCGCGGATGTGCTATATACGTCCATCATAGAAATGATTCCTCGCACATTTAAATCTTATTATTGCTTACGTATATACATTTATGTTAAAATAGATGTATTGTTCAGTCGAGTTTGAGTTTACCTTGGAAATTATTTTAGTTATAGTCGTACAATTTTCGATGCAATCGTTTTTCCATAAATATACATGACAAAACGACTATTATTTAGTACGTATAAATAGCACCCATTTGCATTTCTATTATCGGAGTACTTGAATTCTGTTATAAAACCATGTTACTGTTGTCCCATTAAATGTATTTTACAATTTAAGATTCTAAAAATATTCCAGAAAAGCTACGATTTTGGAGTAAATCTTGATCGCATTGCAGCTCCGTTATTTTAATAACGTTTGTGTGATTGTACTTTTTTTCAAATTCAGTACAAGTCTCGGTGTGATTTATAAATAAAATACACAAGTTCGTTCCGTGCGTCTTGGTTGCCAACGAAATAAAAAACGAAGCTCGGGAGTGACGTCAATTTGGGCAAAAAAATCCGTCGATAAAAAGGCAGAATAAATAGAACGTTGCATTTTTTTTCTCGTTTTCTCGAGTCCTCTTAGTAGACGAAAGCGGGGGGAAAATGTTCGTCTTTACTTAAAGGCTCATCGCAATGCAAAATTTTCAAAAAATCGTTTTTTTTGCATTATCCGATAGCATAGACGGTTATTAACATGCTGTTCAATTTTAGGGCGAAATTCGAATTATTCCGGTTGCTACAGCCTTTTTCAGAAAGGAGTGCGTGTGACCTGGCGCGGACGGACACATTTTTTCGAAATGTCGTTTTTCGAAACGGTGTGCACTCTCAAAGGAAGAATTTTCAAGCTATCCGTCTATGATGACACAACAATCTTCACGCCATTCTTTATCTTGCTATGGAAGTCTTTTTTTAAGCGTATTTTTTTAACGAAAAACTGTCGAAAAAATAGGCTACCTTCGATACTTTTTTTTCAAACCGCTGCGATTTCCTCAATTTTGATTTTGAAAAAATCTCGATAGCAAGATAGCCGCTTTTATACTGATTAATAATCTTATTACAAATTTTAATTCACATAAGTAATATTTACGGCCACAACCGTGTACTCCGTAAGGACTCTTTTTTTCGAAGACATTTTCAACAGTTAAAGAAAATGTAAAAAAAATAAAAATAAACGTTTAAAAAATGATTTTCTATTCTTCATGACTGCTTTGATTTGGCATACAAAAATCAGACTCATATTTTGTAGTGAGCAATGCGCTTCCGAACCAGGTTATCTAATATCAAAAAATCAAAGCGATTTCCTTAGTATATTAGTTTATCGTATGATTAACCGAAGAAAATTCCGAAATTAAAAATTGAAAAAGAAATGGCGCGTGTTCAAAGTGGGAGTCTTGGTTTTTGCCACAAAATGGGCATTTTTCGTTCATCAAATCGAAAGTATACATCGGAAAAGAATTCTCATATCAAATACTATATTTTTACATTACGAAAAAGCCCAAAAAATGTCAAAAAGATCAATGCAGTAGTTTTTGAGATATTTTTCTCACCAACTTTAAAAATGTACTTTCGAGAAAAAAGCGTTTAAAGTTTCGAACGACGCTCCGAGCGTTCCGATGGCCGTTAACATGACAGCCTATAAATCTGTCAACTGTGGTCCGATCACCTTGAAATTCTTAAAGAACATTTATAAGATTGTGTACTGTCTAAATATATTGGTTTGTAAAAAAGTGATGTTTCGGCTCTCACAACTAGCCATAACCCCTTAATTACTGGTAGTCTCTTCATCTTGTTAATGCACGCGCATCGCGGGATTTTTTTTAATCGATCGGAAAGCGGGTGTGTCATGTTTAAATGTGTCGGACGAGGCAACCCTGTTCTATGGACGTTGACAATGAGTATTGAAAAAAGAAAGAAAAAACACATTATCTAATCTCCCGACCGAGGGGAAAAACACGTCGTCCCGTAAGGGTAGTTTTTACTTGCGACGATGCACGTGAAACGGACATTAATCGTTTACTTTCGAACGAACAACGGGGAGATGAAAATGATGGAAAAAAGAGAGAAACGTTCTAATCCATCTCGACCTGGGACTCAGCATGACGTTCTGTCGTTACGACGATACACTTTTAGTGGTCACTTATGGCAACTGGTAATCAGGCAAAAACTATCCCGCCCTACATCCCCGTTACGACAATGGACTCTGAGAGCCACTTAAGGGGTTACCCCCACTTGCGATTTTGGAAAAATCGATTTTTTTTATTGCATTTTTTTGAAGTATAAGTATCTGAGAATATGTCCTGAAAATTTCAAGTCGATCCGAACAAAATTGACTGAGATATGAGCGTTGAAAGAGAAGAATCCGCGTTGAAAGAGCGTTGAAAGAGAAACTTTAAACGCGTTTTTCTCAAAATGGCATTTCTGAAGTCGGTGACCAAGATTACTCGAACACTAATGAACCGATCTTCTTGAAATTTTGCAGGCTTATTTAATATATAAAAATGTAGTCTTTAATCGTTCGATTTTTTTTTCGAAAAAAATGGCCGTTTTATAGCCAAAAAACGGCCGTTTTTTTCGTTAAAATCGAACCATTAACTTTGACTGTCCGCCATTTTGTGAAAAATGAATATTTTTTAAAATCCTTCTATTAAAGACTAGTTTATACTTATATTTGACTAAATCCATCCGCATTTTTTTTCCAGATGATCCACTTCGCCGCAATGTTGGTCACCGCAAACCGTGTATATAAAAACATTATTTCATTGACGGCCATTTGCCACTAAACGATGTAATATTTTTCAATAAAAAAATTACTGAAAGTTCTTCAAGATGTGTTCTTTAAGATGGTATATTGATCGCTTAAAAAAGTTTTGTTTGGGTTTGTTTAAAAAAATTCATGAAAAAGGCCTTTTTTTGCGCTACAAGTGGGGGTAACGCCTTAATATTTGTATCGCTTGTAAATTGATATTTTATGACACACATGCAACAAAGTATACTTTGAACGAGGAGAAAAGAAAATGTATATGTAATTTCCTTGACAAAACTCGTGTACTTATTCGTCGTGAATTTATGATATGGTAACGTCACATAAATAAATAAAAATATATACAGGGTAACAATTATGAGGTGGTCATATTTTTTTAAGGCTTTGGCGCGGAAATTTTGCGAAGGAAAAAAATATGATATTTTTTTAACACTTCGTCTGTAAACCTGGGTATTTCGTTTTCGAGGCAAAACTACTTTCCTACCGAGTTGCTTTATTTATTTAACAAGATATGAAAAAAATGATTTTCTAATAATTTTATGATTGATATATTAAATTGAATGTTCCGAACCCTAGCATAAATTTTTTCAACAATTTTCGAATGTATTTGCTGGGTGTAAGAACGGCAAGGGCCGGGTTGAAATTTCGAATTTTAATATTCCGAAATTCAAGATGTGACCGGGTTGAAACTCCGAAACGTCGGATGATCAGAACGCTCAAAAATCCCAAAGAAAAATAATTCGGCTATGGAAGTTTTTAAAGTTTCAAAATTTTCGATAAATCGATGAATTATTTCAAGAATTCTTTTTCATTAAGAAGTGATTTTACGTCAATTTTGACATTTGTCCAGACAATATCGTACGTTCTGCATCATTTCCAGTCAATTGCCGGCATGATCTTGACACGGGGGCCTGGATGAAATTCCGAACTTTAATGTTCCAAAATTACAAGGTTCGTCAAGATCATGTCAGCGAAAGTCTTCGCAGTTGACTGTTAATGATGTAAACCGTATAACATTGTCTAGACAAATTTCAAAATTGACGTAAAATCACTTCTTGATAAAAAAAATTCTTGAAATAATTCGTCGATTTATTGAAAATTTTGAAACTCTTAAAACTTCCATAGCCGAATTATTTTGACGGTATTCAGATTTTCGGAGTTTCGGTCTTTCGGGTAAAATTCTTTCGGAGTTTTGGGCGTTCTGATCATTCAAAGTTCGGAATTTCAACCCAGCCCCGTAAAACGTTTACAGACAAAGTGTTAAAAATATTACCTATTTTATGATAGGTTTTAGAGGTCTTTCCGCAAAAAAGTATAGTGTATTTTTGTGGCGAGTAGAATTTGTCAGAAAAAAATAAGCATTCTGGGAAAAAATCAAACTTGCATTTTTAGCACAGCAGAATGAAGATGAGTTAATTCTGTATATCAAACACCCCTGAAAAACTTTTTTTGTGTATCCCGTCATCGCGAAAAAATGCTCGAAAATGCATTTCAAAGTGGATGAATGAAATTGAAATCCGTTAAAAAAAAGTTTTTTCCGGAGTGTTTCGCATATGGAAATGAATTATCTTCATTCTGCTGTACTCAAAATGGAATTTTGTTTCTTTTTCCAGGATGCTCGATTTTTTTGGCAAATTTCATTCATCACAAGAATACGATATATTTTTTTCGCAGAGGTACTAAAAAACCATTGTAAATAATATTTTTCTCGGTCACAGACTCTCTGCGCAAGAGCCTCAAACAACACACGGCCACCTGATAATTGTCACTCTGCATATAAATACATATGGAAATGAGCATTTTATTGTGAATATTTTTACTGTAGTAAAGTTATAATAGGGGAGAAATCCATTACTATAAACCAGGCCAAATATTATTCAAGACTTAACGCAATCGGCGAAATATTCGGATAAAATTTCTAAAATCCCTCTTCAATCAATTTTCCCCAAAATACCCCCGAGTCTTATTATTTTTAATTGGTCCATATGATTTGAGATATGATTACTAAGTATACATTGACCTGACTTCGACGAGATTTTCATTTAAAAAAATTAAAAACTAACAACGTTTTCGAGGTATAATAGAGCCTCGGTATAAAAAAAATGTAGTCCAACCGCCGGATCAATAACTTGACGATGGTTGGCCCGAAAAATAAAACAAAAAAAGTTTTATAATCTATAATATATTTCTAGAAATACTATAATGTATTTCTCGTTGTAAGTAGGCGCTTACGAAAAAAAGGCACAAAATGGCGGGTGTTAAAAAAACGTATAGTTTTGGCGAAATTGTCACGTATATTCGGGGGCTGAAAAAAATCGAAATAAAAAAAACGGCTACGTACAACGATAGCTACTGCAATTACGGAAATTTTGTTTTTTTTTTTCAATAAAAAATGGGACAATTGTAGCTGGAGTTATGATTCCGGCCAGATCGAGAAAAGTCGCATTGAGCAAAAACGCGATCCTAAGTTTCCGCAATTTTTTTCGCACGTTCTTAAATATCCATACTTTGAGGAAATACAAAAAAATCCATTTTTTGATCCGTCCCAATGGTGTCCCGCCTTAAGTAACGTTGTGTTTATAATTCTACCCTCCTTGATTCGTTTCTAAAACTGACGATTCGAAGAACGTTGGTTTTTCTGTGCATTGTGAAAAATTCAAACATCGAAAAAAAAAGATTATTTATTGTGAAATCGTTTTTCTTCAAAGGTCTAATCTTGCGAACAATTATTGCTTGAAAGCGAATTAATCAGAACTGGCGGGCTTGACGAGCTGCGTATCGACGATGATGGACGACGATGATCAGGAGGAACTTCGATGTACCGGAAGCGACGTGGAGATAGAGGAATGCACAGATACCGAGGATTCACCATACGCGGCTTATCATTCAACCGATAAGCTCTTCGATACCGATCAACCGGGATGGCGAAAATTCAGCTTTCTCGTGACACTCGTTGTTCTCATCATTTCCGTCACCATAGCCATTATCACTTTTCCTCTTTATCTCGTGAGCGTCAGCGGAGTGTCAAACGCCTACGCAGGTTCGTAATAAACATGAACGCACGCGAAAAAAATCACATATCGCACAACAATATTCGATTCACGAAAGATTAAATAATCGATGAGATAATGTTTCGATACTGAAATTCAGTCGAGCGTAAAAAAAATGGAAATTCATTAAAAATCGTTCTTCTTCCTTTTTAGATATTTTGTTAATAAACGAACGAATAAACGTTTTTACATTGACAATATTATTAATAATTAACATTGTTTACGATACAAAAGCTTCAAGTTTCCACATATCGCACAACAATGTTCGATTCACGAAAGATTAAATAATCGATGAGACAATATTTCGATACTGAAATTCAGTCGAGCGTTAAAAAAATGGAAATTCATTGAAAATCGTTGTTCTTCCTTTTTAGATATTTTGTTAATGAACGATCTCTAAATATTTCTATAAAAATCTCAATGATCTGTTCGTTTAAATAAATAGAATTTCACAAAATCAATCAAATAAAAGATTGACATGTAATCAATTTTGCTGTTGACCTCAAAAATAGATATTCGGACAATTATTAAATTAAAACACATAGCAACTACTTAGTTAGAACTGAATTTTATAAATTTGGGAGTTGCTTTTTTACATTGACAATATTATTAATAATTAACATTGTTTACGATACAAAAGCTTCAAGTTTACCATGTAAAAGAAGTTAAGAGGGTTCATGAATCATGATATACATTCAAGAAAAATATTTCTGATGTGGATATATAATTCATAAAAGTTCTGTTAACGAAAAGATCGACTAATATTTGATTCGATCTAATATTTGATCAAACTTTGAAGGACTTTTGTTCGTCGCTTCTACCGCCTCGTGCATCCTTGGGCTGGTGTACCTCGTGGTCGAGAGAATCTCGCCACCTCCACCTCTGATACCCAACAGCATGAGAATTAGAATACCGCGCTCCAGTCTCCTAAAGATGAGCGGAGTTTACGCTCTTGCCGGTATCCTCGGGACATTGTCATTGGATCAAGATAAAGTTTTGTGCCATCTTCAGGATCCTATAAAAGGCATAACTCTCGTCTTCTCGCTCGTCTACTACTTCTTTTTCTGCAGAAAAAGTGAGCTACCACCTATCTACATTTAAAGAAAATGCTTGTGTTAAAAAAATGTCTATATAAAAAAAAAAGTTTTTATTTGCAAAAGGTCGAATCTGTTACTCATCAATTTCACCGACGTCAAATAACTTTTCAGCCAAAAAATCTTATTTTTTAGACATTAAAACTTTTCAACGAATAAAACTAATTTTTCAGACAATAAAACTTTTCAAGCTATAAAATTCATGATGAATCGTTTTCATAGTAAAACTTCACCTTATGATGCAAATTAAGGAGGAGACACTTTTGAGCAAGGAAAAAATTGGTGACTTTCATGCTTTTTTTTCAAGCGAAAGATTTCTTCATCATTTTTAAGACTTAAACGTTTTGTTGCTACTTTTGGCTGTTACATGGTATTTTTTTTTATCAATCTTTGAAAATGGCGGAGGTATGGCACGGTCTTCAAAAGGGGTTGCGACGCATGTTGTCGGACGGCGTGACACATAGCGTCGGCGGAATTGATCTAAAAAAAACCAACGAAGATTTTTCTTTCATTAACACTTATACGCAGAATATGAACCAAGAAAAAGTGAGAAATGTTGACAATCAATGAAATAGTACGCTTTGAAACAAAAAGATTGAATTTTCCGGAAAAAAAATAGCTACATTCTGCAATGAAAAACCTCTTTTTTAAATTTTCAAAAGCATTTCCGGTTTTTGAACCAGTTTTGAAAATGTAGTTCAAAAGACCGTACTATACCTCCGGCATTTTTTAAGATCAATATTTTAAAAAATACCATGTAACTGCTAAAAGTAGTAACAAAACATACTCCAATTTGCAAAATGATGAAGGAATCCTTTTTTTTTTGAAATCATGAATATCGACTAATTTTTTCCTCACCCAAAGGTATCTTTCCTCTTTATTGCCTCAGCGTTATTTGCCAATGATTTTTGACAAACAGACCAGACATTTTGACCAAAAGCATATTTTCCTTTATCGCGGAAACCTCAAAAACAAAGTCACGAAAATCATTTTTTTAATGAAAAAATCGGAGCCGGGTTGAAATTCCGAACTGTGAATGCTCCGACGGTTTAAAATTCCGAATTTTAATATTCCAAAATTGAAGATGCGGCCGCGTTGAAATTCCGGCCTTTGAATGATCAGAACGCTCAAAAGAATACTACTCCGAAAGATTAAAACTCCGAAGGAATTTTACGCAAAAGACCAAAACTCCGAAAATCTGAACACCGCCAAAATAATTCGGCTATGGAAGTTTTAAAAGTTTCAAAATTTTCAATAAATCAACGAATCATTTAGAGGATTTTCCTTTATTGCGAAGTGATTTTGCGCCAATTTTAAAATTTGTCTAGACAATGTTATACGTTCGACATTATTTACAGTCAACTGTGTAGACTTTCGCTGGCATGATCTTGACATGGGGGCCGGGGTGAAATTCCGAACTTTGAATGAGCTGACGGTTTTAAATACCGAATTTTAACGCGGTCCTCTAGTTTCTCGGCTGTTTTTTTTACGGCTTTTTCAATAATTTTTTACGGGCAAAGCATCGAAATAATCAATCTCATTGTTTTGCATAATCTTTATTAACATTTAAATAAGCTTTCCAAATTTTTTGAAGTCAAAATATATAATAGAATAAAGGTTATAGTGGCCGACAGGAAGACATCAAGTAAAAGAGGTGCTTGACGGTGACCAAGATTGCGGCTGTTCTGCTTATCTGAAATCAAAAAACCAAACGGCATTTTAATCTTCATATTTAAGACTAGGGATTGAACTAGAGTGAATCCTAAATTACAAAAATTGACTTTTTTATACACTTTTGAAAATTACATTCTATTTTTTACTCATTTTTTCTTAAGTTTTTCGCTCGTACAAAAAAAAACTATCGAAGCAATCATGATAATCCTAGTTCAATCGCTGGCTTATAACATATTAAAGATGCTGTATAAATTTGAACAAGATCGGTGCAGTAGTTTCTGAAATATCGTGGTCACCGTTTCGAAAAATGGTGTTTCGAGAAAAACGCGTTTGAAAGTTCGCGCTCCCGGCGCGCGCTCCGTATACCTGCTCCGTTCCAGGGCCGTAACTTGTGAACCACTTAGAATATCGAAAAATCCTTTGGCACACATTTTCTATACATGTTGTACATGTGATTTATGGAAAAAAAAATCGATTTTTTCGACCCGAGAAACTAGAAGACCGCCTTAATGTTCCGAAATGACAAGGTTCAAGGTCAAGATCATGCCAGCGAAAGTCTAGTTGACTGTGAATGATGTAGAACGTATAATATTGTCTAGACAAATTTCAAAATTGACGTAAAATCAGTTCTTAATAAATAAAAATTCTTGAAATAATTTGTCGATTTATGGAAAAATTTGAAACTTTTAAATCTTCCATAGCCGAATTATTTTGACGGTGTTCAGATTTTCAGAGTTTTGGTCTTTCGTGTAAAATTTTTTCGGAGTTTTGATATTTCGGGGTAGTATTCTTTCGGAGTTTTCAGCGTTCTGATCATTCAGTTCGGAATTTCAACCCGGCCCCAAAAAATCGCGATCTCAACTGCCCAAACGAGCAATTATGCCAGAAGAGTTCTCTAATACCTACCATCCAATCGTTTGCCGATCATAACGATACTTGCCTAAAATCCGTTGAAAAAACTTCACACTCGTTTTTCCCCGGTTTCCAGTGATGAGTCTTCAACGGATTTTCTCAAGTACGACGATAATCGTGGGATTATTCATAAGCGTGGATTACGGTCTGTGCGACGAGTTTCGTTGTCGAGGTCGCGAAGTTTCGGCTCACGCGGTAACGCTTCGTGGCTCTTGGGGCATCAGGGCGGTATGGACATTCGTCTACGTCGGATCACTTGCCGTTTTCGCAATGTTCTTCACGATGCTCGAGCGCCACTTCACCACGGAAGTAAGACACATCGTTCATGCCGTTTTTTTTCATTTGTCAACCATTGCCTTCGGTGGTTGATGGACAGTGGAGGACTGCGGCAATTTCCCATGTCCGGAGCCGATACTTGGATGGGTGACCGCGATTGCGACAGTGCGTTACAAAATAGTTGCAACACTCTTCGCGTTTCTCAGGAACTTAAAAAAGAAATTCGAAATCACGAGTATCGACCTCGAGAACGACCTGGAGAGCAGCATTAGGAATTAATTAAATGGGGAGCTGCCTTTAGGCGAAGAAAAAATGGCTAATTTTCCTGATTTTTTTTTAAGGAAAGGCTTCTTCACTATTTTTAAGACTTAGGGTATGTTGTATTATTACTCTTGGCTGTCACATGGTATTTTTTCAATCTTAAACAACGGCGGAGGTATGGCACGATCTTCTAAACGAGTTGCGGCGGATGTTGTCAGACGGCGTGACACGTAGCGTCGGCAGGATTAATCTGAAAAAAAAACCAACGAAGATTTCTCTTTCATCAACACTCACACGCAGAATATGAACCAAAAAAAAGTGAGAAATGTTGAAAATCGATAAAATGATACATTTGGAAACAAAAATAGTTCATTTTCAAGAAAAATGGTTACATTTTGCAATAAAAAAATACTTCTTTTCCTTCATTTTCAAAAACATTTAGGGTCATGTTTTAGACAATAAGGTTAGAAAGATGCATACCAATTTTCTTCAGAATCGGTCGGTTAGTTTTTCAGCTATACGTCACGCCAGTTTTTAAGAAAACATAAATACCCTGTAACAGAAGGATTGGAGGTGCAGGATATGTAAAGAAAAAAATGAGTCATTGGAGCACCTAATAAAATGTAAAAAACGTAGGGAGTTAGTATCAGAGAAAGCAAGGAAGAAAGCAGAGGAGTGGACCGAAGGAATGGATAATTTGGCAGTAAAGGGGGAAATCATAAATATGCTGGAAGGAAAAATTCAAATAGGGATATGCGAGTATTTTAGGGAAATAGAGGAATTAGGTAGAAAGATGAGTAAGGAGGATGGCGGAGGAGAGATCGACGAAGTGGACGAATAAATAAAGAAAGGGAGAATGTGAAATAATGCGGAATGTAGGAATGTAGGGAGTAGAAAATAAGTGAGAAGTATATATGTGAAATTGTCATGTTTTGTAAAAAGCTTTGCGAAAAAGTTGTGCAAATAAAAGTCGATACTACTACCATGTAACAGCCAAAAGTAGTAATAAAACATACCCTAAGTCTCAAAAATGGTGAAGAAATCTTTTCTTTTAAGGGGTCTTCTCACTTCGGACGCTAAAGAAAAAGACTAGTTTCATACATTTTTTTGACAGGTTTATATTATCGATATTGATATAAAAGTTGTTACACTTAATAAATACACTTTCGAAATACATGTAAACATTTTTTAAATTTATTTAAGTCGCTATTAATAGACGAAAATGGTAGTTAAAAAATGTCCGAAAAAGTTGTAGGTCTGCGCTGTTGATGAAAGCTCGGAGATGGATCATCCGAAACAAAAACCAAACGGTTTTAGATTCAGTATGTTCAGTAGGTTGATGGTGCATGTCATGATTTTTGATATATGCAAAAATAACAAAAAAAAATACGTGTTTTTTTACCATTTTTGGCAAAGAAAAATAGTAAATATCAAAATTTAAAAAAATCCTTGATACGCGCCATAGCTATAGTTGTAAAGAATATGTAGTAAAAATTTCATGAACGTCGAAAAACGTTGTTTCGAGAAAAAACGCATTTAAAGTGTGTTTGGGTTACATAAATACATAAAAAAAATTAAAAATGTATTTCGAAAGTGTATTTATTAAGTATAACAACTTTTATACGAATATCTATAATATAAACTTTTGAAAAAATCATTCAAATAGCTTTTTTTAGCGTCTTAAGTGACAAGACCCCTCAAGGTAGTATGTGCACTAACCTCGACATTAGAAAAAAAATTGATTTTTTAGATTTATAGACATACAGAATGACGTCTGCGAAAACTCCGCATGCCTTACCAGCTACATACAATAGTAATTAATTCACGAAATCGATGCATTTAACCCGCACCGTATAGGAAATCCGTGCGGATCAAACTTTGGGACAGACGTAATAATAGTTCGCGAATAGATACGGAGCTATGGGAAAGCGATAAACAACAGGAAAACTACCGCGGTCACGTACGTCCCATAAAAAATATAGGTTACCGGACATTTCGAGCAGATATTATCAATTGAATCGACTAATTTTCGCGTTCGCTAGACGCGTCTGCCATGATCGGATAGATGGCGTAGATTTGGCAACGCCGCATGCCATTAGCTGCGTTCGTATCGGGGAGGCCGAGTCGAGCCGGTCAATTTGAATGCAGCGACGAAATTTGTAGGTTCTTGACGCAATTTTATTACGTCCGAGATTCGAACGAATGCTATGTCGATCCATATCTGTTGTTACAATGTATGTAAGACCGCAGTTACAATACGCACATTACACACACGCTTAAACATACGATAAACAAATGCACTTGGCATTTGTGGTGACAAATACTCGCTTGACGTTTGACATTTGTGGTGCCTGAGACAACTCGAGACAAATCTGATTGCTATCTTAAGGGGCTATACCAGTGCGGACGCTGAAAATTTGGGTGATGTTCGGGAATTTTTTGGAAGAAAAGTGCTCAATTAAATGTTTTGGAAAATTAAGAATATATTTGGCTATATTTGACCTATATTACATAATATTTTTCATAGAAAAATATTGAGGTCCAAGCGACTTGTGCGCTACCTTCGGAGGCGGAAGGAAAAAAAGTTCCTCCACTGCTGACATGATGCCGGCCGATTAAGTAGCTGAAACCGAAAAAGGAAAAAATGTCGTTAAACTGGAAGCGATTTCCTGTACAATGACGTAGGATTTTCGAAAAATATCAAAATGTAAAAAAATGGCGTAGTTATGAAAAAAGTCTGTTTTCTTGCCTATAAAATGGTCGTTCTTTAGAATGCCAAATCGTCCATTTTCATCCCATCAAGAATATCCTACGTCATTGTAGAGTAAATATATTCAAAAGTACTCAGTGCAAAGTTCAAGACAATAGGATAATTGCTGTTTGAGTTACAATGTCAGCAAATTTGAAAAATCTCATTTCGAGGAGAACGCGTTTAAAGATTTAACTATCGATTTTTGCAAGATAAAATGATATTGATATAAATGATATAAATGATAATGAAATTCTTGAAAGTATAAACTGTCGAAAAAGGCAAAAAAAATCGATTTTTTGAAAGTGTCACATTGGTATAGCTCCTTAATATTTCGCTTTTCATAATATAATGCACACAGCTATCACATACACCTCTCAAATAATTCCTTTCCGTATCATGATTATTATTATACCCAAATGTATTATATTTTGCTTTTTTTCAGATTCGAAAATTTACCGATTTTCTGTTCGATAGTCAATCCGCTAGTACTACTTTTTAAAAAATGAAGAAAATCCGCAATTTTTTTCCTCGCCTAAATCTCTTCCCTTAACATTGATTTTCATGATTATGTCCCATAACGCCAATACCTCGTTTGTCGCAGCAACAAAACGTGTGTCAACTTTTGACGACGCAGCACAACGCCTTCTTGTACACGGTGTCGCGACTCGTCTCGTCACGTGACATAAGACGTCGCGGTTCCGAGGACGAGGGTGGCCGTCTGCTGCACGTCACCGATCCGGATCCGAACATAAAGCCGAAAAACTTTCCTAAACCACCGGTTCTCCAGACCCTCTTTCACATTCACGCGATTGCTCTTGTAGCGATCATCGCGTTCGGTTGGATCGACACTTTGCCGGGAATCGGACGTGTGAGAAATCGAATGATTTATTTAATTTCGTATATAGGGAGTCCCAAAGTGGCCTGACATTTTAAATTGCGCGCCATTTTTTTGTGGCGCGCAATGTAAGATTACTAATTTTTCACAACTGGCATCGGGAAGTATTGAGGTCCAGTCATGAAGAATTACAAGATCGATCGACGCATAGAAATTGTTATTTGCTGTTGTTACTGCATAGTTATTACAGACGCAGTTTCATGGTTGCACCATTGAAATTAGCCCGCAATTATGCCAAAATGTTATTGAAAATTTCGTCAAAAGAGTGAACGTTTGCAAACAGGGATGAGACGGCCATTTATCGGATATTGTATTCCACACATAACCTCCATGTTTGTACCTTATATTAAGGGGTCACTTTAGACGCTATAAAACGGCTATTTTTATGAATTTTCTTTGATAGGTTTATATTATAGATATTGATATAAAAGTTGTTACACTTAATAAATACACTTTCGAAATATATTAATTTTTTTTTATGTATTTATGTAACTCAAACAAACTTTAAACGCGTTTTTTTCGAAACAACGTTTTTCGACGGCTTGTTGATAAAATCTTTGAAAGTACTGAACCGATCCTTATGCAATTTTAACCACATATTCTTTATAACTATAGCTACAGCGCACATCAAGGATTTTTCAAAAAATTGATATTTACTATTTTTCTGCCAAAAACGGTGAAAACGAAAGGTTTTTTTTTGTTTCTTCGAAAAATGTCCGCTGTTTTATTATTTTTGCATATATCAAAAATCGTATGATATGCGCTATAGCCATTAACATACTGAATCTAAAACCGTTTGATTTTTTGTTTCGGATGATCTGTCTCCGAGATTTCATCAACAGCGGAAACCTACAATCTTTTTAGAACATTTTTTTAACTAACATTTTCGTCGATAAATAGTGGTTTAAATAAATAATTTTTTAAAATGTATTTCGAAAGTGTATTTATTAAGTATAACTTTTATATCAATAACTATAACATGAAACTATCAAAAAAAATCATGAAAATAGTCTTTTTTAGCGTCTACAGTGAGAAGACCCCTTAACATAAAAATATTCGCCCTTTTCGAATAAATAATACGTTTTATTATTAAATTTAAATGTCGGATCAACTCGAGACATCCTATAGATGAAAATATAATGCTGAAATGCTAACTTTTTTGGCACTTTTCGGAACTTCTTCAGGGTCTATCCCCGAAGGAACTCTACGAGACCGTACAGCACGGTCTAGTCTGTCATTTGCGAACTGATGGCGCTTGCTCGAACGTCGCTGGGCATGGATGGTTGTTTATTTTCTCGTACGTAGTGTTCGTCATTTCGATGGTCAACTTTCTGTCCATGTGCGAAAGCGCCGTTTTCACCGTCGCTGCTGCCACTGTTTCGTTGCCACTCTCCGGTATTTGGTGGAGCATTTACAAGATGGACGTTGGATCCAGCGGAAGTGAGTGTAGTCTTGTATTAATCATTATTCTCATCATTTATCTTTTTGTAGAACCATATCGGAAAATCGGGAAAGGTTTTTTTTTAAAGGAGTGTCCATTTCCAATCCAAGAGATTCATCCATGTATCAAATATGTAACTAGTTAATGTGCTCCTTGGACCAAATTTATTATTAGCGAATTATCAGCTCGTGGCATCCAAAGAGTAGATTTGCCCCGTTTTATCAGTCAACAACTATGCATATGCACGAATGTAAAATTCTTGGTCGATTGACCCTCCGTAGTCACACTACCGGAGAAATTTACCGTAGTCACGTTGAGTCGATTCTATGGGAAAACTGCCCATAGAATCTTTCTAAGAATTCTGAGAATAAAAAAATGAAGAACTGAGTCGTCGTCCTGTCGAAAATGCAGTTTAGAAGACCGTGCCATACATCCACCATTTTTAAGGATTAATTTTAAAAAATGTTACATGGTTTTTTTTTCCAAACCTAGTAACAAAAGATACCCTAAGTCTCAAAAAAGTGAAGAATACTTTCCTTAAAAAAAAAATCATAAAAATCAGAAGAAAAATATTCCTCGACTAAAGGTATCTCCGCCCCCCTTAACTCTACCTGTTCATTTGCAGCCTTAAAAACGAATGTACGGACAGAAGCTCCAATTTTACACTATTACCAAGATGATTTTCGATCAATCGAATGCGATCTAAATTTAGCGATGACGATTGACAATAATTTTGCTTCTTATGCCAGGCACGATTTCGTGGTCGCCGGGAGTAACAGGTGAGCTCATATGCGCCCTTCTCGGTCTTCCCGTCGTCCTGCTCGGTCTGGGCCTTCTAATAAGGTCTCACTTCCGGGACACTCAGCCGTCTTATCAACACGTGCCAGCCCCCGCGATGCACGCGGACACCTGTCAGAGATGAATCTTCCAGAATCCAAAAAAAAAAACAAAAAAAAAAGTACGCGAGTGTACATGAGCGCGGCGCGGACCGACCGTAGATCACAAGTCCAACAAGACGTCATAATAATTTCGTAAAATTCGAGATGATGCTCGCTGCCGAAAAGAAGAAAACACAGACGAAACGAAGAAAAAACAAGAATCCATTTTCGCACGAACAAAACAATGGACTAACACTTTTTAGGTTATAGATGAGAAGCGGAGAAAAGCACACCTGAACGCAATAAGGTCACTCGTTTTCTAACTTGTGATATGTTATTATCGAGGAGAAACGTAAATCGCAGCCACTGCAGTTATTGCCAATTTATATTTTATTTTGATAACGCAATTGAGAATACATTTTATATTTCCAATACGGTTGTCGAAAAATGCAGCAGCGAGTGCCACGTAAAATCGCGACTGCTGAATACCGGGTAGAAAAAAATAGGACGGACTATGAGATAGAGATGTCCGGTGCTGTTGCAAGTGAAAGTAGTTTTGTATAGTCGGAATTTTTGGACGAAGAGCGTAACGTTTTTGGGCTTTTCTTCCGTCGATGGATCGTCGTGACGAGTCTGCGATCGTTCGTAACGAAATAATACATGTGTATGTACAAGTCAGACGTGAATCATCGATCGTTCGAGGCGATCGAAAGGTAATCAATGGTGTTGATTAGTATTTGCATAAAAATTCACGTGTTATCCATGGGAATACGAGAGAAAAGGAGTCAAGTGGATCCATACGTAGGATTCATTGCCTTCGGAACAGCTCACGTAGCTCTTCGTTCAAAGTCTCGTGCAGCCACTTACAAGGAACATCACTCAGGGGCCCGCTTTCGATTTTGTTGAAACTCATATATGTGAAAAAGCATTGAACACTATTAGACACGTATCTTTTTTTATCGGCGGAAAAATGGTTTTAAGGGGAGAAACCACCCCTCAAAGAAAGGGGGGTCACCCCTTAATTTAGTTTTTTCTCGATACTTTTATTGTGAATTTCTCGTCGCTATACAGTAGAAGAAATTTTGGTTTTTGTTTTATTCAGGAACGCTTTTGTTCGAGGGGTGGTTACCCCTTTAAAATAATTTTTCCACCGATACAAAAATACGTGGTTGATAGTTTTCAATGGTTTGTCATATATGTGAGTTTCGATCAAGTCGAAGGCGGACACTCAAGTGATGTTTCTTGTTAGACAAATATATATATACACACGAACGTATATACGTATGAACGTTTCCAAAAGATTAACGAGAGAGTATCGATTGCTGTGATTCAACGCACGAGGGAGATATAGAAAATTCGTCAGTATTATATCGTGATTGAAATAATGAATACCTCAGTTATACCTCGCGATTTTTATGCGCATCACGTTGTTCGCTGTTGCGCCATGAGTGCAGATATTGCATTTATCATTGTGGATTCTTAGGGATAGCGTTCCTTTTTTTCTTGCCTCACGAAGAAAGGGTTCCCTTCTGAGGAGATCCTGTGAGCTCACCGGTATTTTAGAAACTTTTGAACGGACGGCTCCAACGTGTTTGAGAAGTTTAACGGATTATGCCTAGTTGTAACAGTCGAAAACAGCTCCTTTTTGGGATTTTTTTGGAGAAAATCGCGTTGATAAATTGCTACAAAAATTGGGCAGTTAAGAAAGTATAATCTGAAGAACACTTTGTTATTTTTTTTGTGCGAAAATATTTAATTATCATCGATTTACAGCAATGCCCTCCTGAACCAGATTATCTAGTATCAAAAATCAAACAGATTCCGTTAGTATATTAGTTTATCCTATGATTAATCGGAGGAATTTCCGAAATATCTAGTTTTAAAAAAATGACTCGTCTTCAAAGTGGGTCTTGATTTTTGCGTTAAAAAATGGGCATTTTTCGTTCATAAGATCGGAAGTATAGGAGAGATCCGGGCATAGTGGACAGCCCGGGCAAAGCGAATACCCCCACGCGCAGCGTTTGCGCGTGGGAGTGTTCGCTTTGCCCGGGCTGTTCGCTATGCCCGGGTCCCCCACGCGCAGCGTTTGCGCGTGGGGGTATTCGCTTTGCCCGGGCTGTTCGCTATGCCCGGGTCCCCCACGCGCAGCGTTTTCGCGTGGGGGTATTCGCTTTGCATGGGCTGTTCGCTATGCCCGGGTCCCCCACGCGCAGCGTTTGCGCGTGGGGGTATTCGCTTTGCCCGGGCTGTTCGCTATGCCCCGGTCTCCTCTACATCAGAAAAATCGATGGCGTAGTTTTTGAAATATCTTGCTCAGCAACTTCAAAAACAGCTTTCCGAGGAAAAAAAAGCATTTAAAGTTTCGAACTACGGTCCGAGTGTTCCCACGGGTGTCAACATAACAGCCTACAAATCTGCCAATTTTGATCCGATCACCTTGAAATTTTCAGGGAACATTTGTAAGATACTGTCAAAATATATTGGTTTTGAAAAAAGTGATTTTTCGACTTTTACAGCTTAGCATAATTTAACGCATGTAGTTTTTACCAAGCAAATATATTTTAGTGGACGATATTTTTACGGTCCATCCATATTCGTAATATTATTGTATCAACATCTGGAAATGTCCGTGCATTGATACGTTAATATATTGTTGTACGTGAATGGTATTTCAATTTAAAAGTGTTGATCGTTAGATCGCTACTGCCGTCGTATGGAAGAAGGCGGCATCTGGAAAAAAAATCGAAAATACGTTTTACTATACAGAACGATGGGAAATTTTGTACTGATTCCAACGGTCTCAAAAACGCATTTTCTTTTTTTTTTGTGAATGGCGGCTTCTTTCATATGACGGCAGGATAGGCGTATACATTGATACATTGATATACGAGCATATCCATACGAGAGTCATCGATATGCTCGTCGATCGTTTTATGAGATAAAAGTGTATATGAGTGTATCTCCATGGTATTTTTTTGTGCCAAATCATTGAAACTTCTGTGTCGTCGACAATGGAACTAACGATGAGTTGAACGTGGTAGGGAAGTAAGGCGAGGCTTTTTTTTGTGTATACCAACCTCGGGACCTGAACTGATCAAAATGAATTCATTTGGTCACGCCATTGGATTCGATTTTTCTGGATTTTGAAAGCTTGCCAGAAAAATCGAGCCAAATGCGATTGAAAATACTCGATTGGTGCGCCTGAGCCAAGCATTGACAGAAGTTCAGTTCGTCGAGTCCCCACAGGATGTGTCAAACTGCAAATACGATTAACCGGCAATTTAGCGAGTAACTAATTCAATAAGTGGATGAGGGCTGAGAGATCAATATTAGACATTGGAAATAGCGTCAATCATGTATTCCATCGACAAGTCATACGTCCACATTTTTATATAACGACAGGTGCATTAGTGATAAACGAAACAGAGAAGAAAGAAATGTCGAAGCATAATTGACGTTCGAGAATAATACTCCGATAAAATTCGGACGGTGAAAAAAGTCCGTAAATGTACATCATGATGAGGACGTTGCAACAGAAACGATAATAAATCACGAAAAATCAACGTTCAAAAATTTAGCAGAACAAATGAGAGAATACACGATCAAAATGTACGACTTTAGCTACGGATGATATTTTTTATTCGCTCAATAAACTAGAAGAGTGTCGCACACTTTGATCGTATGAAAAATATTTGACTTTCGCACGGAATAAAGACACGAGTATTTTGTGCACTCGAAAGTCGAAATTCGTTCGCAAATTGAATTAATATTTCGAGCTATTTTGGCAAACGAAATTTTCGTTGATGCAACCTACTTTCCGCTGCGATTTTTGCAAAAAAAAACGAGCAATAACCGAGTCCGCTCGAACAAAAGAGAGGTTATATTCTTGAGAAGATTAATGAAAAACGAAACTTCATATGCGAAAGATCAGTTGAGAAAATCTTAACGCGAAGAAATTGTAAAAAAAAAAAATTGACTATTCAAAAACTCTTCTAAAACGAAAATCAATTACTGCTTCTCTTCCACTTCCGTATCTTCTTCTGTCTCTTCGCCAAAAAAAAGAGTGGTCTATATTTTTTATAATTCCTCGAGATACAAACGCTTCGAAAAACAATTTAGCAAAGTCAACGCACAGAAATGTTTCGTTTCGATCGTGATTTAGGATAAACTGTGCTTTCCCTCGATCCGAGCATCTCGTTCCGAATTTGTCGTTGACCACAGACGAATCAACAATCGCGAATAAGAAAAAATGCGAAATAAAACAATAACATTGTGTCAATTTGGTGAAGTTGCGACGATCAATCGCGTGGTGCACGCGTATAACGACGTGAGAAAAAAAATTGTCCCGTTTCTTAAATCATCGTACGGCTTTACGATCGATTAACCTTTCGTTGTCACACTGTGTCATTGTGACCCGAAACTAATTTTTAATAAAATGCTCCGTTTCCCAAAATTGAGAGTTTTCAATAATTGTTTACAATTTAATTAGATACTTTCCGTATTCCAATTGTGTAACATATTAAGACCTTAGGCCACTCTAGAGGCCGAAAAATAGACTTTTTGGGGAATTTTCTTTCAGAAGAACTACAAAATAAATCGAGATTACAATTTTTTACGCAAATTTTTGAAATGCGAAAAATTTCGTTCGATAATTGTTAATAACAAATGAACTATACGATGTTTAGAAAATCCTACGTACTCCCATAGATAATGTATTTTTCAAGAAATGTTCAACATTTCAAGTGAATCGGTTGAAAATTGTCTGAGTTATGTTTCCGGCAAACTTGAAAAATGCAGTTTTGAGATAAACGCTGCACAGCCGCCATTTTAAAATAAATCGCTTCAAAATTTTTTTTGTTTACAGTCACTGATATGTATGATAAACACCTTTTTTTGTAATCTCGATTTATTTTGTAGTTTTTCCGAAAAAAAAACCCCAAAAAGCCTATTTTTTCGGCCTCTAGAGTGGCCTAACCCCTTAAGAAGAGTTAGAAGTGTATTCCTGAATTTTCAAAATGAAAACCTACCGAGGGTTTGTTATCGGCTGGTGGATGAAGAACCATTCGGGTGAAATTGACCCGATGTATCAAAATCGTGGTCACGGATAAGTGTGTCAACGAAAGGTTCAAAAAAGTATCACCCACAACTGTCAACTATATTGTATCTCTAGGATCCCATACTGACGTTTAAAAAAAAACGCTGTTGTAATTAACGTCTTTAGATTTAAATAATCAACTCAAATGAAAGAAGAAACCTGCTCAACTGGACTCCGCATTCGCCGCAAGAGTCAACTCGTTTTGTAAAATAATCTTATCCATTGTAAGACGTTTCGGACACATGATATATATGCACACACATATGCACACATCGACGTCAATGATCAATGGCGTTTGGAATGTCCATGCCGATCTGAAGAATCGTTACCATATACACAGCACAACTTGAAAGCCTCATTCCTCAAGAAGCTACTTCACCAGAAAAAAAACTGTAAAAAAAATCTTTTTCAATGTTATAGACACGTAGTCCGTACAGCAAATGTAACAAAAATGACAAAATCGTCGACGAAACATTTCAAGACAAATCAGACATTTTGCGAAATTTTTCACTCATTCTTATTTTCTACATGTTCTTTTTTTTATTATTTCCAACGTTATTCTTTAGAATTAGAGTTTTCATAAAATTGAAAAAAGCACGTCGAAAAATCGATTATACGACGCCCTCGAAATTTTCTATGTTTCCTATAGAGTTTTTCTACGAAAACGTATAGCTCACGACTTTACTGTGACTTTTTACCGGATCGAAATTTTGGGCGAGACTGCGCATGGTGAACATCCATAAATCAAACGAAGGCAAACACTTGTAGGAGAGGATGAAACAAATTCTTCGTGTATCACTAAATGTTGCGGTGGAAAAAAAATCACACCACAAATATACTAATCGCAAATCCGATCCAAATCCAGTGCTTAAGGGGTCTTCTCACTTTGGACGCTAAAAAAGGCTATTTTCATGAATTTTTTGACAGGTTTATATTGTAGATATTGACATCAAAGTTGTTACACTCAATAAATACACTTTCGAAATACATGAAAAAAAAAATGTATTAAAGTCACTATCTATAGACAAAAATGGTAGTTAAAAAAATTACCTAAAAAATTGTACGTCTGCGCTGTTGATGAAATCTCGGAGATGAAGCATCCGAAACGAAAAAATCAAATGGTTTTAGATTCAGTATGTTAATGGCTATAGCGCATATCATACGATTTTTTATATATGCAAAAATAACAAAATGGCGAATATTTTCCGAAAAAACGTGTTTTTTTCACCGTTTTTGGCAAAAAAAATAGTCAATATAAAAAAAAACAATGAATCCTTGATATGCACTATAGCTATAGTTGTAAACAATATGTGGTTACAATTTCATAAGGATCGGTTCAGTAGTTTCGAAGATTTTATAAACAAGCCGTCGAAAAATGTTGTTTCGAGAAAAACGCGTTTAAAGTTTGTTTGGGTTACATAAATACATAAATTTTTTTTTACGTATTTGGAAAGTGTTTTTATTAAGTGTAACAACTTTTATATCAATATCTATAATATAAACCTATCAAAAAAATTCATTAAAATAGCCTTTTATAGCGTCAAAGTGAGAAGACCCCATAATTACAGAGTGAAATGTTCGTTATGTGATGGTGAAGCCGATTGTTCGTGGCAATTGAAAATTGTAGCTGCCTAAGTGAGGTTGTAGGAAAGCCCGAGAAAACGCGCATCAATTTTAGACCTACTCGTAATAATTGTTGAACGGTTGATAAAAAGTACGTAAAAATTGTTTAAAAAATCAGTGGGAAACGAAGGAAAAGATAACAAAAGTAACGACCACACGATAACGTTGGTTCGTCGAATCTCCGTCGAGTATTCAAATGCTTACGAACGAAGTGACGAATGCTAGTGAAATTTGCATCGTTGGAATGCCATGAAAATTCATATTCATATTTTTATTTCCTCATTTTTTAATATGTCACGAAATCATTTTTGCAAATTTCAATTGCAGTTCTCCCAATAAGCATTTTGAAAAATGATCGAGAGATTTCGGTAGGTAAAATATGCTAAAAGAAATTCGGGAGAGCAAAAAATATTTTTCATTGCACTGCAACGATGCAAAATTCAATTCCATAGTAAAGAAGAGCCCCGAGAAAGTGATCGATTGTTGGCTAAATATAATTGTAATCGTGATTAGAGTAGATTAGATCGAACTAAGCGTACCGATTGTGTGATACGACGTGTACAAGTGAGAATTCGTCCAACTACGAATCAATTATCATTCGCTGAAGAATAAATAAGCTCAAAGCACACTCGTCGTGTGACCCTCCCCACTTCGCGTATTTATAATCGTACTTCTTTACCGTATGGATTTACGTTCGCACTTTTTTATTCAGCGCAAATGATGTATCCATTTCGTTAATATCCCATATGCGGCGATTCGTTAACATATTTTTCAGCTCGATGAATTCTCGTTTTGCCTTAACATAGATTTAATTCGATTAAAGTACCGTTTCATTCCAATAGAGCAGCGTTCGCTTTCAGTGCAGATGTTTCTAAATTTGTGTACTCTGAGTGTATATGTGAAAATTATAATTATCTCCATGGCGACGTTTGTACAGAGGGAATCGTTAAAAATATATGGGAATTTATAAATACAGTATACAATAAAATGTGCATGGTAAGTAATGCGAAATGAAGAAAAAAGAACCTCGAACTTTATATTTTCGTAACGCATTCCCGCGTCACCTTACTTTCTCGTCGAGTTTTGCCATTGGGTACTTTGACAACGACACTTTTTTCCAGATTCATTGGAAAATTTCGACGTCCAGCGTCCCAATTTAGCAATAATTTACAGATTTGCTAGTTTAATTCCTGATGAATCGAAACATCGGATTGGATCGATTATTTCAATTATCTATGAATCGATCAACATGTAGGAATTTCTTCAACTGTTTTTATTATTTCGGAACAAAGACGTGAAAAACAAAAGAATTAATTCGATCGAATCGTTAAGGCGGAAAAGCAGTTTGGATGACGCAAAAAATTGAAGTTTTTTTATTCCATAAATTGTTAGTAAAGATAATCGCTAATTAACCGCCAAGCAGTATAAATAATTCATTACTGCCTTGGTTTTTTTTTGTTTTCGGTCATTTTTCGCAACGTTCTTCAAACGCTTTTTTCTCGGAACGAAATTTTTCAATTTGTGTACAATCTAGCTCAAAAAGTTTCTAATCTATCATTTTATAAAGCGATAGTTAGTTTCTTTATATAATTACGCTCTATATGAACCTAAATTTGGAGTAATATCATTGTTTAAAGTGTATTTTTTATAGCACAAAACGTTATAAAATTATGGCAAAAATTATACCCTTTTGTTTAACCCCCTCTAGAAATGGAATTTTCAATTTTTTTTTGTCCGAGTTAGGTTTATAGAAGGGAAACGTGTTCTTAAGGCGTTACCCCCACTTGTAGCGCAAAAAAAGGCCTTTTTCATGAATTTTTTAAAAGAAAACTACAAAACTTTTTTAATCGATCAATATACCATCTTAAAGAACACATCTTGAAGAACTTTTAGTATTTTTTTTATTGAAAAATATTACATTGTTTAGTGGCAAATGGCCGTCAATGAAATAATGTTTTTATATACACGGTTTGCGGTGACCAACATTGCGGCGAAGTGGATCATCTGAAAAAAAAATGCGGATGGAGTTAGTCAAATATAAGTATAAACTGGTCTTTAATCGAAGGATTTTAAAAAATATTCATTTTTCACAAAATGGCGGACAGTCAAAGTTAACGGTTCGGTTTTAACGAAAAAAACGGCCGTTTTTTGGCTATAAAACGGCCATTTTTTTCGAAAAAAAAATCGAACGATTAAAGACTACATTTTTATGTATTAAATAAGCCTGCAAAATTTCAAGAAGATCGGTTCATTAATGTTCGAGTAATCTTGGTCACCGACTTCAGAAATGCCATTTTGAGAAAAACGCGTTTAAAGTTTCTCTTTCAACGCTCTTTCAATGCGGATTCTTCTCTTTCAACGCTCATATCTCAGTCAATTTTGTTCGGATCGACTTGAAATTTTCAGGACATATTCTCAGATACTTATACTTCAAAGAAATGCAATGAAAAAAAATCGATTTTTTCAAAATCGCAAGTGGGGGTAACCCCTTAAAGTGATCTTCAAACCGTATTGATTTCCGATGAAAACTGTGGCTTCCAGAGTGTACACAGCAAAGTCTGATGGCGAGCTTTGATGCGCAGCAGGTTATATGTTCCATATTTTCAGAGGAAATGTTTCGAAGAAATAAAAATATTTGTTTGAAAATATGTATAAAATATTCCCAAAGTTTGAATGAAGTTTCATTCGTTCCTTGTAAAAAAAAACCACGAAAATCACTAAAAAAACGTACTCCTAAACTGGTTTCTCGTCTTAAGGCCTAGAGGCCGAAAAAATAGGCTTTTTGCCGATTTTGGCCAACTTAAAAAATGCCGTTTTGAGATAAACGCTGCACAGCCGCCATTTTGAAATTAATCGCTTCACAAAAATTATTGTGTACAGTCGCTGATATGTATGATAAACACCCTATTTTGTAATCTCGATTTATTTTGTAGTTTTTGTGAAAAAAAAAATCCCAAAAAGTCAATTTTTTCGGCCTCTAGAGTGGCTCCGCCCCTTAACGAAATCGTGGTCAATATTCGATTTCCGATCGTTTGACGCATTTTTCATTTTTCACTGTTTATTTTTCGCCTAAAGTTTTTCATTGATTCGATCACACGCGAAGGCGAGATTTATCCGTAAAGAATAAAATTACCGATCGGTTAATGCGTTTTTATCAGATATTTTTAGAATGTTGATCGACCATGCGGTATATTTGATTCGTTATAATTGATTCGGAATTCCGAGTAGATATTCTCATCTTACAAATATTTCAATCAGCATTTCCGTACTGAATCGTCGTTTTCCTCCAGATAAATATAATTATTCGAAACAACACATTCCTTTTCGAAAGAATTTTCCGATTTATAATTATTCACAGTCTTATCGTAAAGTCATGCTATCTCGATAATCGACGACTGAGACAAAATACTTTCACGTAATAATTATTATTTTATTAATTATATTATTACTGTACTATTAATAAAAAAAAATACTTATGCGTAATTTACCACAATTTGAGAGCAGCCAATTTCGCAGTCTGATGCTCTTTGGCGATTTTTTCGGCCATTTTAACACCGTCGAACTCGTAATCCTCGTATCTGACGACTGCGAGCCACTCGAAATTCAGCTTCGAGGCTATTCGCTGACTGTAATTCGACGTAAATACTCCGAAAGCAACGCCGGGCACGATGGCACGTACGTGACGATGTTGATTGTATTTGGCGAAGTTTTTAGCCAATTCGATCGAACGCTCGACCAGTCCATGACCGATTTTGTAGCCCTGATAACCCGGCGCAGTACCGACGTAAAAAATTTCCATTGCCGCATTCGTGCCGTATCTCTCGAACATATCGACCCTCGACTCAACCTTGAATCAATTATTTCACCGGACAATTTCAGAAATAAAATAAACAATTATCAATCTCGTCTATCTAGGGATAAAACGGTCGTGTCAATTAAAATCAAGATACGAGGTTGCGGCATTTTTTTTTCACGCAGCTTAAATTCAGCTCGTATAACATTAATCTGAAGATCGTGAGTTTGTGTGTGTATATTCTCGAAGTTAACACAGAAGTTAAATCTCGTATATATTCCATTAAAAATATTGATTTTTCAGGCAAATTTTTAATGAGTACTCCACAAATAATGAATAACCACAATTCGATATTTAACAAATTTTCCATCGTTTAGAAATAACTCGAAATTTTGTACAATTCGGAAAAAAGTCGATTGTAAAGATCGTTATTAAAAAAAAAAAACATGAATTCTTTTGGAGTAGTGACGAATAATCACATTTTCAAGTCTACGGTTTTCGTATCGTCAAGACGAGTAATAGTTTCCAATTTTTTCATCGTTTTTTAATTAATTGATTATCGCTGTGATTCCGAGCTTTAGGTAGAAAGGCAAGTTGCCCTGTTTTCCAATGCGCTCTTGATTTGTCAGGCGCGTCAAATTTTTAATGAGAATTTCAAAAATGATGTGCAACCACAATTCGATATTTAACAAATTTTCCATCATTTAGAAATAAATCGAAATTTCGTACAATTCGAAAAAAGTCGATTCTAAAGATCGTTGTTTAAAAAAAAAGACATTAATTCTTTTGGAGTAGTGACGAATAACCATACTTTCAAGTCTACGATTGTCGTATTTTCAATACAAATAATTGTTTAAAATTTTCCATCGTTTTATAATTAATCAAATATGGCTATTATTTCGAGCTTTAGATGGAAACAAGCCAGTTGCCCTGTTTCCCAATACGCTCAAGACTTGTAAGGCGACAAAATCGTGCACGGACTAGAAAACTTCTGGGTCGAATAATAGAGTAAGACGGTGACAAAGCACTTGATTATATTCTCATTGTAGTTCATTAGCTACAATCACTTACGTCACCGAGAAAATTGACGAGAGCCAGACTCGCGCGATGTTTCAAATGATTCTTCACAACCTCAAGAAGAGGATCCACTTCGTCAGCTGTCATGGGTACCTTAAAAAAATGATTACGTAAGGAAAACAAAGAAAAATCAAAATTGCTTTTATAATTCGTCATACATTAAAAAAAAATTATTGGGAAATACAGAGGCAAACTCATAGCGTTTCCATTTACAATGTTTCCTTACGAGTAAATAGATTGAAAAAATCTACGACTGAAAAACACTTCTATTGGCTAGAAGACTTTAAAAAACAAATTTCCGTCAAGTTTTCATGCATTCAATTAAGGGGTCTGCATAAGCTTGAAATTTCAAAAATATGATTTTTCATTGCTTCGATTGGCAATAAAAATGTTGTATAAATTCAAAAAATCGACCGAGTTATGACAATTTTTCTGAACGGTCAGTTCGCCCACTGCACCTTCCTCCGCGATTTACGTTTTCTTCTTTCGCGTTTTTTCTCGAAACTACATTTTACAAAACGGTATAGATATCTCAAAATCTATTCGTCCGATTCACTTTAAATTCAGACAGAGCATAGTTTGTAACATTATCTGACCCAATGATTTTTTTATATGTTCATCCATTTGTAAATAAAAAGTTATTAATGTTGTTTTTTCAATCGGAAATCGATCTTATTTTGATACATCTTGGAAATTTCGTAATTTTCAAAATTTCGAAAACGTATTCCTCTATACGAACGTTGTATTGTTGTACTGAAAGTACATTATTTCATTTTTCACTACAGGTCGGTAGTTTGTTCAAATAATAATCACTTTGATGTTTATCGATATCTTTCAATTTAAAAGAAAAAACTCAAAATTCGTATGTCCATGTATCAATCGTATGCAAAGCCACGACCTCGTAATTCCAGTACTCTCATCAGAAAAAAATATTGAAAACTGACCTATTTTGTGGGCCCCAAGTCTATGCAAACTCATTGACGCGTATCAATTTATATGCGATTCATAATATGTACGTACATTTGAACTGACATACATGGGCGACCAATATCATGTCTTTATATACTCAATAAAGAAAGACAAGTTATGTAGAATGATCTTTCATCTCGATAAATCGAAATTTCGCAACGTACTTCACCCGTACGCAATTGCAGGCCAGTGCAACTGACATAACTTTATCAATTGGTTGATAACGGCTCCAAAAACTCAAGATACCGCGATATCGTTCACAATGTTGACATAGTCGCACCAAGAGCTAACATTGGATAGCAAAAAAAAATCAATTCTCGAGAAATTGAATCTGTCTGCGTGCTTGTCATAATTACACCGTCAACATGAGCCTATTGGAATAATTGGACGCCACAATTAGAGTCATAGTATCCCATACATTCGACGGAGCCGTACAAATAAAATCGTCGCGTTAAGGGGGACCTTTGAGCGAGGAAAAAATTTGCTGATTTTCATGATTTTTTTCAAAAGGAAAGATTCTTCACCATTTTTGAGACTCACGGTATGTTTTATTACTACCTTTGGCTATGTTACATCGTATTTTTTGTATTAATCTTTAATAATGGAGGAGGTTTGGCACATTCTTCTAAACTGCATTGTCGAAATTGGCGTGACGTATAGCTAAAAAACTAATCGACCGATTCTGATGAAATTTGGTATAAATCCTTCTAACCTTATTGTCTAAAACGCGACCCTAAAAGTTTTCGAAAATGTAAAAAAAAAACGTATTTTTCTATTGCACAATGTAGTCATTTTTTTCGGAAAAGTCAATCTTTATGTTTCAAAACGTACCATTTCTTCGATTTTCAACATGTCTCACTTTTTCTTGGTTCATATTCTGCGTATGAGTGTTAATGAAAGAAAAATGATCATTACTTTTTTTTCAGATTAATCCCGCCGTTTAGAAGACCGTGCCATACCTCCGCCACTTTTAACCCTTCCTTGCTCAATTTCCTAAAATGCTCAATTTCCTAAGACTGAAAGTTTTCAATACTTTTTACAACAATTAAATTTTATACTTTCCGAATTTTAATTATGCAGACATACTAAGAAATGTTAAAAGTGTATCCTGGATTGTTTTCTGAATCTCAAAATGGGAAGAAATCTTTCCTCTAAAACAAAACATAAAAATCATCAACTTTTTCCTCGCCTAAAGGTATCTGCCCCCTGAATCGAGATACCCAATTGCGCAGCATGGTCGTGTACGTTGTGGATTACTCACGTGGATTTTATTGAAGGAAACACCAACTACTTCACCACTATTAACGTCAACAGCGATCACAGTGCAGTCATCCTTTACGACTTCTCTGAACACAATTTTCATTGCCTCAGCTGCACCTTCCTCCTCGTAAATCCCAACCCCCAGTGCGATATTTTCCTGCCTCATGGACTTTTGTTGCACACTCAAAGCATCTTCGATCTTGTCCTCGGTCAGGATTTTATATTCTATTGGGCCGTTCGGGCCAGTGCCGAATTGGCTGAACATCGTTAATTCCTACGACCCTCGGGCTGCAAACGTAAATCAACATTTTTCTCGCGTACTTTCGATAATCAGAGAGGAATAAATTCACTATCGCACCTATCCGTATACATGAATTATTCTTCCACTTTACGGATTTCTACTCCGTTTTTTTACCGTACGAATTTGGCCTCGTACCATGTGCATATCAAATAATAATTTATTGATACTCGGTGTACAGAGATTTGTTGAACGTTTTTTAGTTCGATTAATTTAGGCATTTTTAAATTTGGAAAATTTTATTTGAATATTAATTCCTAGGGTTGTACTCGTGTTCTCGGATTCATCCTCGGCAATTATCAATCGATGTCGTCCCGAACTTTCAACAAGCACGGAGAAACACTTTCAAACTCGCACCAGTTTATTTTTCTCGTGCAATTGAAAATTATTCACTCAGACATGTTTTCATGTACTTAAGGAAGTTTTTGTACACACAGAAATCCAATTCTCTTCAATATTTATATTTTCCAAAGTCCATCAACAAGTGTTCCAAAGTCCATCACAGTATATCGCCAGTATTATCACAAATGGAAAAAAATCTGTGCAACTTACGAATTTGCATGCTGCAAAGAATTAACGTTATAAAGAACAATTATTGTTCAGCGGCGGTTCGGAAATATTTACCCTACACATTCTTTTGTTTCCACAAAAATCCGTTATAACTTCAACTGATCTGTCCACTACTGCACACAAATATTTTAAAAAAATCGATTATCGAATCTAAAAATGTGTCTCAACGAAAAACGATTACAGTCGTTTACGGAAAAATAAAAATGGGTTTTGCACTAATTTTCCATTTTCATATATGTATACATCACTATATACATATTTATAATTTATAATTATCATTATACGAATGATAAAAACCAGATAAATTATATCTCGGATTATTCAGAAGGACCATTCATCTATCGTATATTGAAAAAATATATTATTTATTGCAGATTATTAATACCATTATTATTATTTCTCGGCTATAATTGTTTTTTATAGTATATTCTATTGCTCCGGGCAGCTTACTTCCTCAGTTTGCACTGGAAAACATTTACCTACCCATTTTCTATTTCTATTTGATAATTATTTTTATTGTTATCAATATTATTCTCACGACCGTTATTTAGTTGTGATTTTCAATTTAAAAAATTGAGAATATAATCGAACTGTCAAATGGAATTTAAAAAAAGTGTTGTTCCTCCGAATACTTGGCTAACTGTGAGCTTACCGCACAAGCTGAGCAAGGCGTGAAGAAAAGCTCCGCCGTACGTTACGCCACGAACCAGTCTGAGTCGAAGATCCGAGGGTCCGTAGAGAAAAGCGTTTTCATCCGTGCAAAATTCGATCCATCGTATCACGTTTCTGCGCGCGAAAGACCCTCATCAGGGATCTCTTCACCGATTGCCACTATCAGACAAACTGCACGCGCTTCGCACGATACGGACTACCGCCTTCTCCTTCTCCACGTCCCGTATACAAGCCATTCAACGCCTATCGGAGCATTTGATTTTGTTCCAAAGGGTGTCTCCAAATGACCTGACATTTTGAATTGCGCGCCATGTTTATTTGTGGCGAACATCGAGTACCAATCTTTGACAACTGGCATCAGGATGTATTGAGGTTTAGTCATGGGGAATTGCACGATCGAGCAACGCATAGAAATTGTTATTTGCTGCATTGTTACTGCATGGTTATTGCAGACGAAGTTTCATGGTCGTGTTATCTCGCCCCGCGGCGATGTGAATTAGCCGCGAAGATCGTGCGATTTGACGCCATTGGACTTCTTTCTTTGGGGTTTTCTGAAAGGAAAAGTGTATGCCAATGATCCACAGACCATTCCGGAGCTCGAGGGAGCAACTGGACGCACCATTAATGAAATTAGTCCGCAATAATGCCAAAAAGTTATTGAAAATATTGTCAAAAGAGTTTGCAAACGCACGTTTGCAAACAGGGACAAGGCAGTCATTTATCGGATATTGTGCTGCACACATCACCTCCATGTTTGTACCTTATATTAAGGGGTCTTCTCACTTTAGACGCTAAAAAAGGCTATTTTCATGATTTTTTTATGGGTTTATATTATGGATATTGATATAACAGTTGTTACATTTAAGGCCTTAGGTCACAATAACGGGTTCAAAATCATGTGCGAATTGAAGGTTTTTTTCGTATGAAAAAGTGATTCACTCATACAATTAATTACACATCTATTTAGTATGAATATCAAGCTGTTAGATTTTTTTTTGTTTTTCGATGTACAAAATGGCCGACTCCTAATATTTTCTTCTGTTATCTTTTTTTAGGCGCTCCGCGGCGTGACATTTAGCATCCACAATTTTTTACCTAGGACAAAAAAGAAAAATTCTCGTCAATCTACATTAGAATACCTAGAGAAGTACGTACGGAATTTAAAAAATATTGTTTTTTTTCAAAAGTTGTAGGCATTTGGACTTAAGAAATGAATTTTCAGTGAAAAATTTCGTTATAACTGCTCATAAACTGCTCATAAAATGAAAAGTTTTCGATTAATCAGAAGTTCCGTACGTACTTCTCTGCGAAATCCGATTAAGAACACAATTTTTAAATTTGAAGTAAGTCGAGTGAAAATGGTTGAAGTTATTTGTCACGCCAATTGGAAAAAAGCTGTTTCGCGAAGTTTCATCGAGACATCGAAAAAAAAAATATATATATATATATATATTATCTAACAGCTTGATATTCATACTAAATAGATGTGTAATTAATTTTATGAGTTAATCACTTTTTCATACAAAAAAAATTGTTAAATTCGCACATGATTTTATACCCTTTACTGAGGTCCAAGGCCTTAATAAATACACTTTCGAAATACATTTAAAAAATGTTTTTATGTATTTATGTAACCCAAACAAACTTTAAATGCGCTTTTCTCGACAAAACGTTTTTCGACGACTTGTCGTTAAAATCTTCGAAACTACTGAAACGATCCTTATGAAATGTTAACCACATATTCTTTACAATTATAGCTATAGCGAATATCAAGGATCTTTTTTTATTTTGATATTCACTTTTTCTTTCCTTAGGTACACGCTTTTCGCGTTTGTTACCTATTCTTCCTCTCATTGTGCCTGTTTCTTTCCTCTCCTGTTTACTCCTTTTTTCTCCATCTTATATAGGGAAACTGCGGAAAACCTACACCAATACAGCCGGTCATCGAGTTCGCCCCCCAGTCGTGTAACTACACTGCAAAAACAAGGCGTGTTTGACGTGTGTTCAAAGTGTGTAGGAATAACACAACATAAAGTCTAAACACGCGTTGCCATGTTTATTCTACACACTTATGCATTCGGTATCACGTAATGCGTTATAATTACACACGTAATGCGTTAAATTACACACGTGAGTGTGTAATTTTTACGCATTAAATTATTACACACCTTCGTAGCGTCCCCATCAATAACACGCTTATGCGAACACACATAAAGCGTGTAGAAACAACATACAAGACGCATATTTACAACATACAAGACGCATATTTACAACATACAAGACGCATATTTACACACATTGGACTAAACAACACGCGTTGATAGCAACACACGAGCAAAAATAACACGGGAAAAAGCAACACAGTTTACGTGTGTTAATTGCGAGTTATGGATCCTATTTTAAAAATTACCATGGTTACGGCATCACGTCAAACTCATTTGTTGGTTTGACGTTGATTCATTGACAGGTTAACAAAACTACATTTGGTCTTCAATTAACCGATTAACCCGTTCAATTAACCCGATCATGTTATCGCTTTTTTCGGCCCCTTGTCAGGTTATGGTGGGTCACTGAAGGACCGAGGCATGTTAGAACACGTAATTTGCAATGAAAAATTCTGATAAAATTCCTGAACACTCTTGAATACTTCTATTTTAAGGGTACACCATGAAGATTGCAAAACAATTTAAACAAATATTTTATTTTTCGTCATAAACACACCCACCTCCCAAAAATGCGGACATTAACTAAAAATGGCTCGGGTCTCCAGCGACTAACGATAACCGAATCGGGTTAAGATCTTAGTATACACACACACCCTCTATAATCAATATACTCAATATATATTTCTGACTGTTGATTATGAATTTATTTACTTACTTATACGGAGGATATACATTTTATTTACATAGAGGATATACACTTTATTTACATGGAGGATATACATTTTATTTACATGGAGGATACATATATGTAAATAGTATTGTAAAAATGCGATTGACAACTTTTATTTTATCCGAAAAATTTATCTCGTCCGTGGTTAACGAAACTCACGTACGTTGCATCTTTCAGTTTGAAACAAAAAACAGGGTGAGGAAAAATCAAATAGCTGTAGACCCTTTTTACACGTTTTAACGTGTGTAAGAAAATAACACACGTCAATGTGTTGTTTGAACACGTCTATCCGTGTTATTTTAACACGGTTATTTTTTACACGGTTATATTTTACACACGTTAAAACGTGTAAAAAGTGTCTGGAGCCATTACACACCTAAAATGTGTAAAAACAACACACTTGTTTTTGCAGTGTAGTCTTATTTCGCCGCGAAATGCCGAAGAAAAACATTTCACGACGAAATGTACGCGACTGGGATTCGAACCCGGGACCTCCCGGTCCGCTGGTTTAGTGGCGAGCACGCTAACCACTAGACCATCGCACCGGTTGATATTCACTATTTCTGGCTGAAAACGGAAAAAAACACGTTTTTTTTTCGAAAAATGTCCGGCACTTTGTTATTTTTGCATATATCAAAAATCGTATGATATGCGCTATAGCCATTGACATACTGAATCTAAAACCATCTGATTCTTTTGTTTCGGATGATCCATCTCCGAGATTTCATCATCAGCGCAGACCTACAATTTTTTTAGGACTTTTTTTCATTACCATTTTTGTCTATAAAGAGTGATTTGAATAAATAATTTTTTTTAAATGTGTTTCGAAAGTGTATTGATTAAGTGTAACAACTTTTATATCAATATCTATAATATAAACCTTAAAAAAAATCACGAACATAGCCTTTTTTAGCGTCTGAAGTGAGAAGACCCCTTAAAATAAAAATATTCCCACTTTTCAAATATATAATAAGTTTTACTAATAAATTTTAATGTCAGGCCATTTTGAGACACCCTATATTTTTTTCGCCGCTCGATCAATATTTCGACAATACGTGGCTATCGTTATTTGTATTTCGTTCGTACTCGTCTTTCGGTCGGCAACAAACGTTAACAAAAATAAGGAAATGTTGACCCGGCGTGAATCGACAAGGAATGCCCCGTGTGCAAACTTCCGAATTACGTTTGGAAATTTATTCCCGCGATGCCTCGAACAATTTAGTTGAGTGCTGTATTTAATTTACTGCAGCATTCATCACGGCGCTCTTGACTTCTTGCTCTTTTGTGTTTGTTGGCCATAGTCGTTTATTGTGTGGCAACGAGCTCTTCTTCGCACCTTTTGTATTGTTAATCTATGCACGTGAATGCATACGACGCCACGCTCGCGAACGACTTAGAATATTCTTTATTTCGTGATGAATATTCTATTTATCCTATACCTTTTTCTTTGCTAAAACATACCTCGATCCATAATGGAGAGCAAAAAATTAGCGAAATAAAAAAATCGCGATGTAACAAATTTCCAAGGTGAGTGTGATCTGGGGAAAATGATTTTTTTTTGTGGCAGAAGTTATGGAATTAAAAAAGAAGACAATCTTCCCGACTTTAGTGACCAAATAATTTTTTTGAGGTGCAAGTGATAAACGTAAAAAAAGGAATAGGGTAAATCGACTTATGGATGGACGAATCACTATAGTGTAGGATTCAGATGGAGTGCGAAATGAAAACATTATCGAAACAAGTTTTTTCCATCGCTACAGCTAACAAAATATATTATTCTGATAGTAGAAGAAAATATTCAAAGTAATTGCAACAAATAATATTGAAGGAATTGATAGATGAGTAGCGAAATGACTAAATCCCCAGTGAATGTATAAAGTTACCAGTAAATGGACGTGTGGTATAGATGAACCCTGTAAAGCATAACGATTTATAGTTTGTTTTTATTAAATGCCAGATTTTTGAGATCACTGTATTGCACAAAAACTATAATATTCTTATACACATGAGTAGGGGGAAGTCCCGTAACGCCAGACGACCCTTACTGTCGGACACTCGTGCTATCACGACAATGTCGCAGCGCGTTCCCGTAAAAAACCCATGAAAGGGGTGCGAGGGAGCGTAGCGATACAGAATCGCGGGACGCGGTTTGTCACTGAGGCGCGAGGCCAAAGTGGGAGCGATTGATTGCTGCGTTTGGTAGGAATACAATGCGTCGGGTAAGATCGAGGTGAGTGTTACTGCTAAGTTTCTGTGTTAAAGGCGTTACCCCCACTTGTAGCGCAATCAAAGGCCTTTGTCATGAATTTTTTTTAAAGAAAACTACAAAACTTTTTTAATCGATCAATATACCATCTTAAAGAACACATCTTGAAGAACTTTTAGTAATTTTTTTATTGAAAAATATTACATTGTTTAGTGGCAAATGGCCGTCAATGAAATAATGTTTTTATATACACGGTTTGCGGTGACCAACATTGCGGCGAAGTGGATCATCTGAAAAAAAATGCGGATGGATTTAGTCAAATATAAGTATAAAATAGTCTTTAATCGAAGGATTTTAAAAAATATTCATTTTTCAC
This sequence comes from Ophion ellenae, assembly GCA_963210295.1. Classification (NCBI taxonomy): domain Eukaryota; kingdom Metazoa; phylum Arthropoda; class Insecta; order Hymenoptera; family Ichneumonidae; genus Ophion; species Ophion ellenae. Next base: position 49,442,264 of record OY723387.1, read on the forward strand.
AAAATGGCGGACAGTCAAAGTTAATGGTTCGATTTTAACGAAAAAAAACGGCCGTTTTTTGGCTATAGAACGGCCATTTTTTTTCGAAAAAAAATCGAACGATTAAAGACGACATTTTTATGTATTAAATAAGCCTGCAAAATTTCAAGAAGATCGGTTCATTAGTGTTCGAGTAATCTTGGTCACCGACTTCAGAAATGCCATTTTGAGAAAAACGCGTTTATAGTTTCGATTTCAGTTTACACGAAGAAAATATTTTTTTTTTGTAAACTTACATAGAGTCATCTATTCCGGGCCCGTTTTTATAAATTCCAGTCTATTATATGAACGTTGTGAATGCCAGGTATACGACCCTTTTCATTGAACAATGCATTGAAGGTCGGAGGGAGGGTCGAGCGCGCCAGACGGCAGACTAGCCGGTCGTTTACACAACGGATTCTTCTCTTTCAACGGTCATATCTCGGTCAATTTTGTTCGGATCGACTTGAAATTTTCAGGACATATTCTCAGATACTTATACTTCAAAAAAATGCAATAAAAAGGGGGTAACCCCTTAAGTGTTTATGTCAATGGTTATTATACGTCGTGTTCCATAAATATTCGAAATTAAAGTTTTTCATGGATTCCCAAGGGGTTTTGGTATAAAACACGTAATTTTGGGGCTTCTCTGACCCCTGGTACTGGACACAAAGTGGTCCCTTAACCCCGGACAGTCAACATGCTGTTTTTTTTCTCGTAAGCATTTATACTTTTGAGTATAACTGTTGTACATTGTTTTACAGGATAGAAAAAAGCAGCGAAATCAAAATGGAAGAGAAGAAAAAGAAAGGACAATGTACCAAAAACATTTGCTAACTGAGTTTGAGAGAAGCTTCGCTGCGCTACGGCGTTCCGAAAAGCACTCTACATGACAAAACATCGTTATTAAACCGTGGACTATCTTTGCTCCAGGTGTTGTGCATATTCTCCATAATTTGTCGCCATTGCCAGATGCTGCAAAAAAACGTTCAGTTGCTAGGAAGAAAAAAACCGAAAGAAATGAAATTCTTAATTCATCACTGTGCAAAATTGTTGTCGAAAAAAAGAGAATAAAAAGAACGTTAAGGGCAAACAGAAAGAAATTGGAAAGAAGTTTAAAACCGTGATAGAAGAAAATGGAAAAAAACCAAAAGCGTAAAGGCCAAAGAAAAAGGTGGAGCTAAAGCGAAGAAAAAAGCAACCATCAACTCAAATATCGAATATAAAAACTACTTGCGTAGGATGCCTCGAGGCCCACGAAAAAGCCTGGATGCCGTGCGCCAGCTGCCGTGGATAGGTTTATAAATAATTTGCAGACATCCCCAAATGTTTGAAAATTCACATCTGCGATTGATGCACAATGTTCTGAAGATGTCCGGCGTTGGGGGCTCGAAGTTAAGTCTGTCCGGTACCGGGTGCCACTTGCAGTGATGGCAATTTTTTGTACCAAAGTTTGAATAAAGTTTTTAATTTCGTTTATGCAGAGGTTGTATTTTTGTTAATTTACTTTGATTTTAAACTTTGTTGACGTAATTATTTCAATAAAAGTTTACATTTCTCGAACCAGTTTTTTTTTATCGTCCGCAAAGCTTAGGTGTCCGCCACTGGGGGACTCCCCCCCATTATATTTGTTATCACGGATTCGTGGAAAGTACAGAAATCTTTTTTGCACCTTAACGTGGCATTCTCAAAAAGCGACCAAAGTTTGTTTCAACAGTGAAATAAAAAATCAAATTTTTAAACAATTAAAAAAATCAATGAAATGATTTTTCGACAAGATTTAATCAGATGTACATAGTCAATTCGTAACAGTAATTAATTTTGCAAATGTCAGCAGATGAGCAAAAAATTTCACTTTGCTTTGGGAACTATCAGAACAGTGCCCATATGTCCATTCCCTGGAACGGGGTTAGAATACAGTGCCAATGAACAAATATGTCTAATTCTGAATTATTCTGATTCTGAATATCCGATTATGACGAATTTGTTAAAAAAATTTGAAAGATATCGAAGATTGATTCTACTTGAGTAATAGAAGTAATACTTATCTTCGAAACTCATTAAAACTTTTGTTTTCGCCTTTAGAACACCCACGCGCACAGCCGTATCGTAGCTAAGTTGCGCGGTGTGCAAGTGCCACAAACTGGAAAAATTCCGTGTGGCGTCAAAATCTTCATTAAATCGAGAAATCGGTTTTAACGACACCTGTGATTCTTTTTGCTAAATTATAGTGATTCGAGTTTTTACCAGAGATTCATATCTTTTGTTTATTTTGAATATAAATCAGATCAGTCCATTCACTGGTCGGTTTACCCTACTTCTCAGGTTGAATTTTTAAATTAAACTGTCCTCAATGTGATCCTGAAAAGAGTAATCAAAGATCGATTTAAAACGAAATAAAAACATTATTTTTAAAATATTTCGTTACGGGAAACAATATAAAATGACGAGCAGTAATTATTACAATGCTGTTGAAAATGTTACTCAAAATCGCCGAAGTTTCGCCACGCAAAAAACTCGCGCGGTATCGCGGTAAAAAATGTTCATCTCAGCGTACTGGAAAACGCGACGAAGTGAGCTATCGAACGGTTTCCATTCATGTCCGTGTAAGTCAGCGATAGTTCCGTGAAGTCGCAAAATTGGATTAGTCGAACTTTATTAGCGAAGTCTAACTAAGTGTGTTCGGGAAAACGATGGCGAAACTAATGAAAGGACACCTTAATTAAGGAGTTTCGGGACAATTGACGGTATGTTATCATTTCATTCAAATTCGTACAGTAAATTCTTTGTCATATAGTGAATGCACTCCAAATTTCAAATCGATCGTGGACACCATGGGTCGGCAACCAGCGGCCCGTGGACGGCATGCGACCCGTAAAGCGCCTTGTGCGGCCTGCAAGATTCATGCCACAACGCATTCGACTAAGGTAAATGGCCCAGTAATCGTCACCTTAAGCAGATCGCTTGACTTTGCTAATTTATATAGCTCAATTAGGAAAGTGAGCAAAAGTAATTTTAAGTCGTTCTTAATCAGTTTTTTATTACAAAGAAGAAGGTCTTTGTGAAATTTCCGTGCCTGGTACAGTTTTCGAGAAAATATTTCGTAAAGGTTATAAGATGCTATTGTACGTGTCATCGTCATGCCACCATGACAGTTGGTCTGGTAATCGCCATGGCAACGTCCCACTAATCGTCACATGCGTTCAAACTGCTTTGAGGCCTTAGATACCTTTGAAAAAAAAAAAAAATTTTATTGATTTTTTTTATTGATTTCTTTAAAATTAAAAAAAAAATTTTTTATTGATTTTTTTTTTGATTTCTTTAAAATAAAAAAAAAAATTTTTATTGATTTTTTTTTTATTGATTTCAATTATGTATAAACATGTCGAAAATAATATGCAAAAGTTATTTTAGGCGGACATTTTTTTTAAGGCATGTAGAAAAATGGTTTTAAAACTTTAAACGCATTTTTCATGAAGAAATGTTTTCAAAATCGGGCGGACTCGTGGGTCCTGCATTTTTTGACCGATTGACTTGAAATTTCAACTATAACTTCTTAGATACATTTTATAGCGAAGTACACACGATTTTTACTATCGTTTAACAATTGCGATTTTTGGAAACGAACAAAGGCCGTTCTTTCAGTCGAAAATGCGACTTTATTAAAAATCGGGCTAGATGTACAAAAATAAATATTTTACAATAATCATGTGTACTTCGGTAGCAAAACTCATGTAGATTACGGGGAAAAGAAAATTCTTCTGAGTGCACATGTGCGACTGGAACGAGTCCGCTCGTTGGAGGTACCTACAGTTATGTGAAACAAACCCTCTAAACCTCGTTTTGATTGCTTTATAAGTATTTTTCAAAAAATCCTAAAAAGCCTTGTTTTCCGACCATCCAAAGGTATATAAGGGGTTAACTAATTATGCAAAGGTTCGTAGGACTTTGTTGACTCGATTATGTCTGCATATAGAACGGCAGAATAATTTTTACGCACTCTGTCACAAACTTTATGATTTTTATTGAAACATTTGATAAAGAGTTTGAAACATAAATTTCTCTTCCATGGAACTTTATTAATTTCAAAAATAAAACCAATTATTGCCTATTACGTCAGAATTATAATTTTTATTTATTTGTAGTCATTATAAACAACTATTTTTTCATAAAATAACTTTTAATATTATTTCGATCGAGTGCTGTTCACCTGTGTTCAAGACATACCCAGTTATCGACATGGTCACGACCCAGTAATTGACAACATTTATTTATATGTATATCTTTTTACTATACCGAATATGTGTATGACGATTACTGGTCCGTGGATCCTTCAGACAATGCTAATTACGGACCCAATATTTCTTTTCTGATTTTCTATAAACTAATATTCGATTCGTAAGACTCTTTTTTTGCTAACATTGTCCCAGTTATCGACAGCCGTGGCGATTAATCGGCAGAGTGTTTATGTTGCTGAACCGGTGATCGTCATATATGAAAATTCGTTGAAATTAACATAAAACTATAATTTTCTATGCTGGACGCAAAACTAAAATCCTTGTTAATCACGTGAAGGAAACCTTTCTTCACGCAAGTCCACAGGCACTCTCAAATCACCCGAAATGTGACATGGTTCACGTTAACCGCCTAATGAAGGATTCGGCCGAAATGACAGCTAGACGTCGTAGCGGAATATATTTAATTTGATTATTCTTTTATACGTATACTTACGGGTGTGAAAATGTAATGCAACATAGTACATACCTCCTGGAAGCTAATATACCACAGATCTGCACGAAGGACTGATTTTTATCTTAAAATACTTATTTAATGCGCAAACATGACGATCACTAGGACGCTGACGCTGGGCCGACTACCTTATGTACTTTCTCTACATAGTTCTCATTTGAATTTTTTTCGATATATCTAATAGCTTAGGCGTTACAGCCGTTTGAATAGATATTTTCATACAATATTCACTTGAAATAATGATACCGCTGAAACGGTTGAATTTACGGACATGGCTCAATGAACTTTATTGTAAAGCATCATATTTCCTATGAGAACCCACTTGGAAAATATCGCGATATCAAAACTCGCGGAATGTTAACACTAATAATGAGAAAAACATTTTTTTCAATGTTAATCAAATGGGAAACCTTCAATTTTGATTCGCGACCTCTAAATATTTCTGACAACATCCCCCTTTCACGATACTTCGTTTTTGGGTACCCACTAAAGGTTTTCGGGCACGATGGGACAAAAAAAAGTTACCCTGAAACGAATCACCCTAATATACATATACATACCTTCGTGGCATGCTAAGCTATACAACAGAGAAAATAATATTTTATTCGGTTCAGTAGTTTTCAAGTGATGCGAGCACATACATACAGACGTACTTTACAGCTTTATTATAAGTAAAGATTATCGAGCTTGTGTTCGGGCTTGGTTGCGTTTTTTTGGGTTTGGTTTTTTTATTTTATGGGTTCGTTGTTTGTATTTTAAATATATAGAATACAGCGTGGCCACATTGAATTAAAGACCACCCGCCATATTTAAATAGTACTTTAAATACTGCGCAATTATATGTGATGGCAGAATACATTATTATATAGTACAAAAATATATTTTGTGTGTCGAGTTATTGCTACAAAAGTAATATCACTGCCACTTATCGAGGCGAGTTCTGCTCTCTATTTGTTTGTTTGTTTTTCGTTCGAGTTACAATTTTTCCCCCTAAATGAGTTCGTTTAATTTATTTATTTTTCTTTTATTTTATTATTTTTCATTTATTTATCGAAGTCATTCAAGTCTTCGCAACGGTGAGTCGTTTGGCAACGAGCCAGCTGAATTTGTGCAGATTGCCGATGCGTTGACTAAATGTTTTCCCGTCGAATGTGAACTCGTCGTAGCTCGCGTCAACGAGCGTAGTGAAACCGAGCCGATCGGCTATTTTCTTCGTGTAATTCGACGTGGCAATCATGGACACGAGGCTCGGTATATGCTCCTCGTTGTTGATCGTTGCCGGCTCATCAATTATCACGGGAACTTTGACTCTGTTTCCACGATTCAATTCTCTACCGATCTCCATGGAGGAGACGACCAAAAGCTCACCTATCCGCCGTTTCCGATGACCCCGTTTCGTTGCCATGAACATTATTTCGAGGATACACTCGACGTTGTAATGGCCGAAAAGATCGAGCCTCGAATCAACGTTTATCATAAAATCGACGAGGGCCTTGGACGACTTGAACTCGCATTTCTCGCTGAACAGCTCGAAGGATCCTTTCGCCGAAGGATCTCCGCGAACCTGAAAAAATCAACAATGAGCACACTCGCTCGCGTATAATCGAATCGCCTCTAAAATCACGTAGAACTGTGGACTATTCGATCGTGCAAGTATTTAAAATCGATCGATTATCGAATTATTCGAAAGCGAATGAGAGCGATATTTTATTTATAAAATGTTATTATTATACTTATGTAGAGACGGAGGTCCCCAGATTTACAGATAAAGCTACCGCGTTATTTGTCCATTTTTGCTAATTACGTAAGACTTTTATGGCGAGTTGTTACGAGTGAAAAAAATCGATTCTTTACATATTCAAGAATATGTGGACAAAAATTCACGTTAAAATATTGAAAATTAACCAAGTTACAGACGATTCAGTGAGATTTACCTATAAGGGGGCATCCATTAATTACGTGAGGTGATTTTGGCGATTTTTTGATCCCCCCCTCTCCCCCTGGTGAGATGTCGTGAGATTTTGATCGACCCCCTCCCCCCGCCCCTAATCTCACGTGAGATTTTTCAAAATGCATACGTTCACGGAAAATAAATTGTAGTAGAAGTAACTGCGGTTGTAGTACCATTTACTCCACCATGTAAAGTAGTAGGGAGACTCTCCCTACGTGATAAAAATTATGTGATTACTAGAATTACTAAAATTACTAAAATTACGTGATATTTGCCGAACCCCCCCCCCCCCCCTCTCCCCTACGTGAGATTGAGTGAGATTTCGCTCGACCCCCCCCCCCCCCTAAACGCCTCACGTAATGAATGGACGCTCCCTAAGCACTAAAACTTTCAATCGCGTTTTTCTCTAGACGACTTTTTTCGACCTGGCCGGAATGACAGCTCTGGCTATAAGCTTCCGACTTTCAATTTAAAAGACGAAAATTTCCATAATCGCAGTACCTATTGTTAAACGTTGCCGTTTTTTTACAATTTAGTATTTTTAAAGCCCCCGAATATAAGTAAACATTTCGCCAAAATTACACTTTTTTAACACCCGCCATTGCGCGAATTTTTGAGTTTCGAGAAACGACTCCTCACAACGAGAACTACATTTATATAGATTTTAAAACATTTTTATTTTTCAGACCAGCCATTGTAAGTTATCGCTCTGGCCGTTGGACCACATTTTTTATACGGAGGCTCTATTGAAACGCTATAGCATTAATTTTAATTTTTTTAAAATGAAAATCTACGCCAAATAAGTTCAATGTATCAATAACAGACTTTTTTTCCACGTCCCAAATGCTTAAACTAATGGACCAACAAAAATCGGAAAAACCTTTTTAGGCTTGCAGGGGTGTCCGGCCATAATTTTGTCTTTTGTATGAGTTTGTTTTTTCATTTTTGATATATGTATCCCTATAATACGTATTTGATATATATTAAAAATAACTACAAACTTCAAGGGCATTGATGAAAATAAAAAAGTTACACAGGCCTCATGATCATTCGTCAAGATCTCTGTTATGTCTGCTTATGGTTAACTACTTAGCGTAATGCCTATGGCCAAGTTCCTATTCCCGACTTCAAGCTGTTTTCGTAAAAGATTCATCAAATTCGATTCAGTAGTTCTCGAGTTATGAAGGTCATTTCGAGGACTTTTAACTTCGTAGAGATACCTCGTAGTAGCCTTTCGCCCCATGTTCAACGTTATCTAAAAAGTCTATCTCCATGTCTTTAAAATCTCCTTTAGATGAAAGTAAGTAGATTTATTTGAAGGTAATCTTAAAGACTGTTCTGAAAACGGTCGGATGTGCAGATAGCCACCCAGATAGACAAAAGTGCTTTAAAAATTGACGTGTCAGCATCATAGCTGCAAGATGACAACATGGGGCGACACACTGTGTCACCATTATGTCGTATATTGCTTTCGATTTGGGCTGCAAATTTGCGATACAGTACATAGTTGGGCGAAATGCATGTTTGATAACAGCATAGCAAGTTTGCATCCACCCCAAACAAATTACGCAACAATAATCTGCTGCAATAACAGTATTGATGCAGCAAGCTCTAAATTTGAAGTGATATTATCTTTACAGCACGTTTGAGTCATAAATGAACCACGCTGTGGCGCTTCATTGCCAATATAAACGAAACAGGTTATAGCAGCAATGCGACAGAGAATTTGGAATACGTCGTATCGGCAAGGTGAATGCACATAGGAGGCACGCTGTGACGCTCCGTTTTCGGGACAAACGAGGCAAGTTATCGCAGCATTGAGACAGAATATTTTGCAAACGGAAAGCTGCGTATCGACTTCGCGCGGCTGCTGCGCGCGTCAGCCACGCGCGGCCGACGATCGAACTGCCACGCACGGCCAACGATCCAACTGACGCAATCAGTTCTCGCTTAGCAACATGGACGTTTCACGTGCACAAGCAGCTGCCGCTTTCATTGTAATGCATCACATCATCCACAAAAAACCAAAACGAAAAGTGCGTTGGTGGATGACAACATTGTTGAGTAATAGAATGCAGTGTAGCGCGAGACTGATAGAAGAAATGAGATATGAAGCCATTGACGACAGAATACATTTTTTTGACAAAGATAACAACATTGGAATTCTAGCTCTTAAAATCATTAATTGAGCCAAGTGTGATGAAAATTAACACTCAATTTTGAGGGTTTGCTACTCCACAAATAGTCTTTGGCACCGTACATTTGGATTAAAAGTGTCAGTTTTCGTTATTCACAGTACGCGTCGCATGAATATTTCTTTCAATAACCTGGCCTCTCGCGCCAACGAACTCAGGCAACAGCAGAGACACACGTCTCAACTGCGCGCGCGCAAAGTATGATCCGTCTTTGCCGCGTCCCTAAAGATCGACCGAGATTCGCTCGCTCCGCAGCATGTTCGAGCGCGCCAATGTTCGAACTGGCTCGCGCGGCAACACTGTATCCATTAAGGAGTGAGATACAGTCAGAATTTTCAAAAAATCGTTTTTTTAAACATTTTGTTGAAGTATGATGTTTCGAAAATATTCCCTGAAAATTTCAAGTCAATCCGATAAATAGTTTCTGGGATATCCCACAATTAATGAAGTGGCGTCGGGTCCCCATGGCAGGTAGCGGCTGACAAACGGGCAAACGATAATACCCGCGAAGGCAGAAAGCTTCGAAGACAACAACAAATTCATATTTTAGAAGCTTCCACATCGGCAGAAGCCCTATTGTATGGGCCAGGAATTGATGATTCGATGTAAGTAATTTTTTAATTAGTATTTATATACATAAGTCAAGTATAAAAGTGGAAAACTCTTTCAGAAATTTTTAAAAAATGTATTACTCAAAAACTATGAACTTTAGCAAAATTTTATAAAGGGGTCGTCCATTAATCACGTGACGCTCAAATGAGGTGGGGGGGGGGATTTGGATAACATGACGATTGATCATGCTTGGGGGGGGGGGGGGGTGTTGTGATTTATCACGTGTATTTTTTTGTGCAAGGGCTAGAAACCTCACCACATATCTCTATGGGGGGGGGGGGGGGGGGGGGTAAAAAAGTGGCCTAAAAACCTCACGTGATTAATGGACGACCCCAAAGGATACTATCGTTCTAAAATTGCCCAAAATGTTAAAAATAAATAAATCATCCCGAAAAACTTTAATTTTTTGAAAAATTGTTTTAACAATTGGCTATAAACAATTAAAAGCTCGGTTTTTTGACAAAAATTGTGATATTCGCATTCAGCGGATCAAAATACATTTAAAAAAAGTTTAGCTTCATCCATCGAGCTCAAAATTTTACGAACATATAATACCGTATCCACATAGGAAAACTGTAAACGCGTTTTTCTCGAAACTATGTTTTTTAAGTCGGGTACCACTATAATTAAAAAACCACTCGATGGATTTTGATGAAATTTGGTGTGCTTATTAATAGCATTAAAAACTAGTCCTTAATCGAAGGATTTTCATTTTTGTTGAAAATTTCTATTTTTTTAAAACAATAAACGAGCGATTTTTTGTCGAATATCAAAAGTTATCGGTCGGAAGCCGCTATTTTGTTAATTAAAAAAAAGGCTTCGATTAAGGACTAGATTTATTATTAAACTAATGATTTTTCCTTGGTTTTTTTATTTCAGATGATCCAGTAAAATTTTATGATGGTCACCGCAAAGCACTACATGCCGAAGGGGGTCTGACAAAGATCGCGATATTGTTATAAATAATCAATGTTTTTCTTCGAAAATTTGTACAAGTCAAGTTGAAATATAACATAAAAAGTCTGTGTAACCACTTTTGTAACTTAATTACTACAAAAAAAATATTGAAAATGCTCGTTTTTTCACGCCTCTGACTGCATCTCATTCCTTAATTAGTGTAAAACTACATATTATTTTTTGTTTGAAGTATAATGACATGGATTCATTTTTTTTTACAAATTTCAATATAATATATATGTTGCTCAATTTGTGAGACGTTTTATAATATTAAAGGTGCCGCCTTGAGAATGGTAATATATTGATTATAAAGAATATAGGTTGGTTTTATTCAATACAATTTTCTAGACGCAAATTATTTTCCCCCCTTTTATTGCCTCAGTTACCTGGCGAAGAAATCGTATCAGAATCGTATTCCCACAAATACGCAAATGTGCTGTTATTTTCTTACAAAAGCGTGGCCTTACATTGCTGTCCAGCTACCGGTAATGCAGAACACAATTTAGCCGTCACAACACCGCAATAGCGTGCCTCGTTTATGCCGACAAGGGAGCGTTACAGCATGCTCCATATATGCCAGACATTTGTCGATGCAATGTGTAGAGTATCTGCTATGTCTATGATATATTCACGTACCTTGTTTTTGCGGGTAACGTAACGTCACAGCGTGCCTCCAATGTGCTCTTAACCTGCCGAAACAATATAAACATTTTCTGTCTCAATGCTGCGATAACCTGCCTCGTTTGTACCGGCAACGGAGCATCACAGCGTCCCTCCAATGTGCCCTGACCTTGTCGAAACGACGTATACCAAATTCTCTGTCGCAATGCTGCAATAACCTGTCCCCTTTCTACCAGCAACTAAGCGCCACAACGTACTCAAAATGTACCCCCAATATTCTCTATTTTCGTACTGCAATATTAACACTGGCATTCACGCGAGGGTGCATAATAATGTGTTGCTAGAATACAGCCGAATGCGGCTGCAAAAGATGCCTCTTTGCCGTCGAAAGTTGCTCTCGCATGGCGTAGTGTTGCCAACGCGTTGTCGAAAAATGTCTATCTGGGACAACATTGCATAGATTCACCGCTTCCGAAATGCCCCGACGCACATAAGCAACAACCATGAATAAATCTTTTATATTCATCCAAATGATCGAACTCCATCAGTTTGTCGACATCCGTAAAGTTGATACTAACTTGTATTTTGTTGAGAGCCGCGCCGACGACTTCGCCGGTCGTAACATCAATGGCGACGACACTAACGCCATCATTCACAGCGTCGAAACACAATCTCTCGAGCTCCTCGCTCGCCCCCGGCTCCGACATAAGATCGACCCCGATACTTACGTTTTCGTCAGTGAAAAATGCCTCTCTTATGACCGTCAATGCACCTTCCAAAGTTTCCTCTGTCAATGACTCGAATTCGATGTTGCCGTCGTCCGTGGAGCCCCACGGACGGTAAGAAGGCATTCTCTTGCGCTGACTAAACAGAACACGTTTTATGGCTTAGAAGTGTAGTTGTTTGAACGTACATCGGCAAATTCGTTTGAGTACGTGCAAAACATTTCCTATCGTATGATCCGATGATTTTACGATACGTTCATCGATTTGCTGAAAACAAATTACGACGGTTGGTTTTTTTATTGTTGAAAATCGAACTTTTTTTTCCAGCTTGCCATTTTCGTAGTTTCCAAAGTTTCAAAGTTGGCTAAATAGCCAACAAAATACATAACCCGTAGCGTCAACGTCTTTTCCATCTAACCGCACGTAAAATTACATACATTGAACTATACTTTTATCTCGGATGTATTGTGGTAAAAAAAATTCAAAAAATTCGTAAAGCCTCAGTAAAGTTTGAACAATAACCTATATATATATTTTTTAATCTTGGATTGTGGCTATCGCTTCAGCCTCCTTTATAGTAAGTACAACACCAAGTATGCATCAATGCGTGTTACTCAGTTTCCTCACCACGCGAAACGATCCGAGAAAAACGTGCCGTCCCTATCTCTCGTAAGTCGTCACCTCGTCCCATTTTCGAAACGTCACGATAAACAAGTTCACAGTGCAACGGCCTACGAGTCCCCTAAATGTGCCCCGAGGTCGCAGGGTTTTATGGAAATTTCACAGAAACCAAGTGTGAATCATCGACGAAATTCTCCTATGATATCGTTCGATAAATCCACAAAATTCTACGTACAAATATCGAATCGATCTCGCCGACAATTCACAGCCGTAGAACTGTTAAGGGGTTAGGCCACTCTAGAGGCCGAAAAAATAGGCTTTTTGGGGATATTTTTTTCAGAAAAACTACAAAATAAATTGAGGTTACAAAAAAGGGTGTTGATCATACATATCAGTGACTGTATAAAATCATTTTTTTGAAGCGTTCAATTTCAAAATGGCGGCTGTGCAGCGTTTATCTCGAAAATGCATTTTTTAAGTTCGCCGGAAACATAACTCAGACAATTTTCAACCGATTCACTTGAAATGTTGAATATGTCTTGAAAAATACATTGTCTATGGAAGTAGGATTTTTTTTATATTGCATAGTTCATTTGTTATTAACAATTATCTGACGATTCTTTAGGCAAAGCTTCCACTTTCCAAAAATTTGCCTAAAAAATCGGCAGATAATTGTTAATGACAAATGAACTATGCAAAAAAAAATCCTACGTACTTCCATAGACGATATATTTTTCAAAATATATTAGATAAACACCCTTTTTCGTAATCTCGATTTATTTTGTAGTTTTTCTGAAAGAAAAATCCCCAAAAAGCCTATTTTTTCGGCCTCTAGAGTGGCCTAAGGCCTTAAAGATTCGAGGTAAAGAAGCATTTGAATCCCGCACCCATTGACGCGAAGTGAACATACCTCATATTGTTTGGGAGTTCGAAACGCGACACTCGACTCGGCTACGAGTTTCCAATGACTGAATATCGAAGACATACCGCGAGCCTATGGTCTTATCGATGAACAAACATCGCGGCCGTTGGTGGCGCGCTCTTGACGCGGAGTGGGAGAAAAGAGGGAGAAAGAGAATTCATGCATCGTGAACCAAACGTGAAAGAAAACACGATGATGCAACGACGCTACAAGCGCATAGCAGACGGAACTTTCTTCTGACGAAGCTTCGTGACTTATCTTTACTTTTCACGTGTACGAGGAAAAAAAATAACGATAATTTCACGTAAAAACAAACAGTGCGTCTCACTTCGGGTGTTTTTTTTCCCCGTTCTCCGGCAACGTTCCAAGGTCGCGAATCAACGCAATCACGAAATGGTCGTGTCGTATTGCTCGTGAGATTATGGTCGATGAAATTGCACGGGGAACGCGCTCGAAAGCGCGAATGCGAAAAAACACGATACTTTTCGATAATAATTTTTGCCTTATCGATCGCTGCAGTCTGGTGGAATATAATGGATGACCTGTGGTAAAATTGAGTGCCGTTTCGGCCACTGCCGCGTATGTGTGTGTATTTTTGCAATATTCATTCGCGTATTGTGCAACTTTAGACGGGCGGCGGTAATTCGATTTCTGCGGGGACAAGTGCGATAAGCCCTCCGTACATCGTGAGCAAAATAATTTCAAACGGAAGGTGAAAACTTACAGCTATTATCGTAAAACAACAGCTGTAAGTTCCCTGAAAAACTATTTTTTCCGTTTCGAAAACTTTACGGGGCTAGGGTACTGTGAAATTTCGAAAAAGCATTCGCCGCTTGAGGCAACTCAAATTCAAGAGGAAGGTCGAAGGTTTTTCTCGGAACTATGTTTTTTAAAACGGTGTACACGATTTCTCGACATCTAATGAACGGGTTCACTTGAAATTTGGTATACTTATTGAGTGGAATAGTAGTTTAGTCTTGACCGACTTGTTTCTACGTCACCTTTTTTTTCATTAGTTAATAATGTGGGAAGAATATTTGAGAAGCGTATCTTAGGATTTCACAATGACAGTTTTTATTAAGGCCTTAGGCCACAGTAACGGGTATAAAATCACGTGCGAATGTAACAATTTTTTTCGTATGAAAAAGCGATTCACTCATAAAATTAATTACACATTTATTTAGTGTGAATATCAAGCTGTTAGAAAATATGTATATTTTTGTCAATGTACAAAATGGCCGACTACTCGAAACTTCTCGAAACAGCCATTTTCCAATTGGCGTGACAAATAACTTCAACAATTTTCACTCGATTTACTGCAAATTTAAAATTTGACTGTACGGAATTTCTGATTAATTGAAAACTTTTCATTTTATGAGCAGTTCATGAGCAGTTATAACGAAATTTTTCACTGAAAATTCATTTCTTAAGTTCAAATACCTACAACTTTTGAATGAAAGAATATTTTTTAAATTCGGTACTGTAAGGCGTATATTCGAAGACGCAAAATATCTCGCGAGAGAGTTCGGCGAAGAGCGCTCTAGCGGGGGCCCCTTGCGGCTACGGGCTGTCGGAGTGGGGGGAACGATCGTCGTTGGATTAGTGCTCGAACGACGGAGACGAAAACAAGATATGTAAAAAAATAAAGAATCTTTGAGATCTATACACAACGTCTTTTAGTCTCATTTATTTACTACAGTACGTACTTCTTTAGGTATTCTAATGTGGATTGACGAGGATTTTTGTTTTTTCTTCTAGGTAAAAAATTGTGGATGCTAAATATCACGTACGAAAATATTCGTACTTTTCATTGTCATTTTCAGACACCCCATACAATCCTCTCGGATGGTCAGAATTCTACTATGCATTGATCAATTGATCGATTTAACCCCTTCGTTGGCAGAGAGAATTCGACAAAAAGTGCCCAAAATGGCAGGAAAATTTTTTAATCCTGAAAACTCGTACAATGACGAACAAATATGGCGAATGAAAATACAAATAATACTGATTGATTTAGATGAAACTCGGTACTCATAGGATGTGAAGGTCACTGATTATGAGTCTGAACATTTTGAATTTTCAAAATTTAAAGTTCAGATTCGTGATAAGCGACTTCAAAAATCCCGGAGTACTAATTTTCATCTAAATCGAGTAAAGTTTTTGATTTTTGTTCGCCATATTGGCGCCGCCATTTTGAATTTCCAAATTTTGACTTCCAATTCGGATTCAGCGAGCTCAAAAACCCCCGAGTGAAGCTCCGATTTAAAATCAGAGCAAGTTAAATAGGGAAATAGAGATTAACGCACTATTGCGTGTCACTGCCAACGAAGGGGTTAACGAACATAGCAAACCCTTGAGGATGACGATCGCGACTGGTCACCTCGAGCTCTGGCGACGGAATGCCCCTTCGTTGTGCATCGATGGTCCCTAAGACCCTAGGACCCTAGGGATCCCAGGACCCTTGGGCCTTCGCCCCTTGTTTTATTCCGTAGCTCCGGAGGCTCCGGAATAAATAGCTCTAGCGTTTATGACCCTCTCAAGAGTCTTCTAACCCGATATCCGACTGAGTCCCGTTGACCCATATAGAGAAGCAACGAACAACTTTTCCCACAATAAGAATAATAATGTAATTTTTCCACGAAAAGTCGAAAGAACAAAAATTCCATTTTTTTGTTGATTGAAACACGATCAAAAAAGCTCGGTCAAGTCAATATGATGTACTTTCAGAAAAAAAAACTCTTTTCTATTTGTTTCGAATCAACCAGGTTACCAAAATCAAGTACATGGTTAGCCTCTTACGTTTAAAGGTCCTTCGCAAGATTGTTTATAACTTCTTTAATTATTCATATTTTTCATGAAATTTGGTACACAACTTTGTTAATGTATGCTTCGCGCGCCCGTCTAAGACTCGTACTGAAATGAACATCGCGCTCGGCGTAAAAGTCCCACTTTGTGTCCTTGGTACATAATCTGCTATTTGTGAAATTTGGTACGCAATTTTTGTTAATGTACATACAAATAAATGTTCTAATGATTTTTCAATCATTTTACTTATTACTCGAAAATTCATTTTTTTAAACCACTTTGATTTTTGCCGTCGTATGTAGTTCAGCGAATTTTCAACTTATTGCGATCAAATTTCGAACACATACCCTTTAACATATTCTTCTTTGCATTAACCTAAATGTTTTTTTGAAAAATAGAATATGAACAACGTTTTTAGTAATTTTGTATGCAAAAAGGATGATTTTTTTTTTTAAAACGGCACTGAATTTTTCATTGTCGATTTTTTCCCTTGATTTTTGGTTTATGCTGAGCATTATATTTTAACGAAAAATGTTTGGTTTTCATATTTCAGATAATTAAAGCAGCTTGGGTAGGTTTCACGGCACATGTCTGAGGAGGCACATTTAAGCAACAGCCGGCCAACTATTTATTTATATTTGTCGATATTTTTTCGATGAAATTTTTTTTCACTTAGCTCAAACGCTAAATAATAACATGTTCTTACGTGTAAAGCAATGAACTGCTTATTATCTTTAGACTCGAAAGAACTCGAGAAAAAGCCACCAGTTCACTTAAGGTATTACGGGATGGACCGTCAGGCAAAAAGTTAGTCCAAAATGGGCGAATCGTGTATTTACAGATCTAGATCATATTGTGCATGTTTAGCCTTACAAATAGCTAATTTAATAATAAATGAACACCGATGGGGATGTGAAGTGGAATATGGTGGGGAATGTAACAAGGGGAAGAACCCTGTAGAAATGAAAGCTACAATAAAAATAAAAATTAATTAATTAATTAACACTTAGAAATTTTGATTTTCCACTTTTAATAATAATTAAAGTCAAATTCGACGATATTGGCATGTGCTTGACGGAAGTTTTGTCAGTGACTGTACATCTGTGTCAACTGTCCAACAAAAAAATGTCTTAATTTTTTAATTTAGTTAATACGTTCAGATTATTTTTATATTATCAACAATTACCCACAAACTCAATATATATATTGAGTTTTCCAATGATTGCTGATTAATTTATAGTTGAGATAAATCTTTTACTATTTTATAAATGGACTGCCAAACACGACAACGCAGCAGACCGAAATTTTTATTTTCTTTGGTGGTATCACTGCTCGACCTGTTTACGCATGCTTGTACCCTCCGCGTTGACGCTGCTTCGTGAGTAGTAGTGAATAAGTCTAACCTCAAAATACCGTGGGCAAGCGAGGCTTCAGTGAGTTTTACCCTAATTATGTTTAAAAAAATGTAATGGACTAAAATATTACTATATATAATGTTATCCAATAAAAAAACCATTGACGCCATTGATTAATTAGCAATCTAATTTATTTAAAATAATAAGGGGAGCTACAGAAAAAAAGTTGTTCGGCAGATAATCAATGTTAACGGTATAGGCTAACTTGTGAATAACTTTATTCAGAAGTGACGAAATCGGCAATTAGCATGGATTAACACCACGGTATAGCAAAGCGTTTCTACTTTATCGACAGAATAATCATCGTACTCTACAACATTGCCACCTCTCATCGTACTCTACAACGTTGCCACGTTACTCTACAACGTTGTCACCTTTACACAGCCCAATTCATAAAAAGGCGATACTCC